>SJYV01049908.1:0-10726 GCA_006410875.1 Neotragus pygmaeus | reverse complement strand
GGGGCAGATGGGGGAGGGGTCCCTCCAGTCCCCCCAACCAAGCCAACCTCCCCCGACCCCCAACTTCCAACCCTTAGGACAGCCTTGAAATTTATAGCAGAGTCCAAAGAATTTGCCACCTAGATTGTACCATTACCATTTTACTGTGTCACATTACCCATCTAGTAATCTAATTTTTTAGTGCATTTAAGTGTACATTTTGCCATTAAGTATATCAGCCCACATATTGACTAGAATTTAGTGGTTTCTTAGTTTTAACTGTAAAATTTACATATAATGAAGAATGAATGAGATCATAAGTATATATTCGAGCTTTGCTTCTGACTGCGACCCACACCTCCGTCAACATAAAGAACATTCCACCTCCTAGGAGGTTCCTTCCACCTGAGTAGCACATTTATCAAATCCTGTGTTTATCACATCTTAAATGATTTCATTTACATATAACAAGTTTACAGTGTGCTGAGTAATCTGCAGAGTAGACTCAACAAAAAATTAAAGAGGCAAACTTGAAAATCATGGTTAATCTAGGAATTAAGAACAAGGTGGAATACTGGAAGTAAAAGCGTTCCTTTAGTTAGAGAGCATTAACTTTCTGTTCACATTGACCCTTTTGGTAAGATAGCAGCTCGAGGCTGGAACACACTGTAGACACGTGCTCCTCTGGACAGACGTCTGCCTGCAGACCACACTATCCGACTCGGGCTCCAGGGCAGTGGTGTGTGTCTGGGGGGCAGCCACTTCCTCCGTCCATACACACGTAGGGCCCGGTCCATGCCAAGTAGCACCTTCTCGTGCTTTCTATTCCTATTTTTCTGACTGTCCTCTCCCTAGGGCAGAGAGCTCTGCAGGCAATTGGACACGTGTGGCCCATGGATACATGCTAGGAGGACAGCCCCAGGATCCTGGGAGGGTTGTGGCGGCTGCTGCTTGATCTTGGGCTGCTCCTGTCTGTGCCTTTGAGCAGTGGGCACCCTGGGGGTGTTAGGAGGGGTCGATGAGTTGGTGAGAAGCCTGACCTTAGGTGAGGTGAAGCCCACTCACTCTGGCCCAGACCCTGACCTGCCACCTCTTTTCAATCCACGTCCAGGAGAACAACGTTTTCTATGGCCACCACGCGAAGATCGTCTGCCTGGCCTGGTCTCCAGACAACGAGCACTTTGCCTCGGGTGGCATGGACATGATGGTGTACGTGTGGACCCTGAGTGACCCTGAGACCAGGGTCAAGATCCAAGGTGATGCTCCCACCCACCTCGGCTCCCCAAGCAGCTCGAGAGAGGCATCCCCAGGGCCCGAGGGTCCCTTCTGTGCTTTTGAGGAGGTAGCCCCCATGGGAGGCCTGGCCATCCAGCAAACATCTCTGCTGGTCCAGACGGACATGCAGAGGACACCTGTGTGCCCAGCGTCCATCCAGCAACCATGTCCATCCAGGGTAGATCTCAGTTCTCCTGTCCCCACCTCCCACCACCTCATGTGGGCTCTGGTCCCTTTCCGTTCAGTCTCTACCCAACAGGGAGCCTTTTATGTTGAATATAAATGGGATCCTCTACTATTCAAAAGAGGTCTGTGTTAGGCCCCACCCTTCATCAAGAGCTCTTCCTCAGGTTGGGGGGTGGGGCACCAGTGGGCTGCCCTCAGGTGTGCGGGCAGGCGTACTCCTTGGTTCAGGATGGGGTTGCGGAGCGGAGCAGACTTAGCAGAGCAACACCAGACGGCAGGAAGGAGCGCTGGTTTTGTATGAAGACTTAAGTTCAAGATGCAGCAAGGAGCTCTCAGAGTATAGGGTGGGCAGTCCAGTCCTTGGGTCGGGGCTGTGGCCGGGGGTGGGTCACAGGTCACTGAATGTGCACCGGCTGAGGTCAGGCTGTTGTGTCAGGGCTTCCCTAGCCTGTGTTCCCAGCCTTTTTACTCAGTGTGGCCTTGGTCCTGCCAGAATTAACACTCTGTACTCTCTGTGTCTTGTCTGTATATTGTTGCCTTAGGCACAGACAGACAGACTTGCACCCCTTGGGGGAGGGGCAGTTCCACCTCCCGATGGGAGGTTCGCGGTTGTCAGGACTCTGCTGGTACCAGGAAGCTGCCGCCAGGGGTGGCTGGCTGCTAATCGCCAGGTGTCAGGGGTCGCAGCGCGGGTGTGGGTGCTGAGGAGCCTGGCCACTGCCTCTCCCATCACCCAGACTCCCCTGCTGAGAAGAGGGCAACGGGGTCTGATTGAGCAGGAGGATCGTGTTGGGTTTCTCCCATGACCCCTGCGGGTAATCTCGGCCCAGGGTGTCCCCGTGGCCGCAGAGCTCAAAAGCCGCCGCCGCCTCCTCTCTAGATGCGCACCGGCTCCACCATGTGAGCAGCCTGGCCTGGCTGGACGAGCACACGCTGGTCACGACCTCGCACGACGCCTCTGTCAAAGAGTGGACAATCGCCTACTGAGGAGCCCTCCTCACACCACACCGACCGGAGACCGAATCAGGGACGCGGGGCGAACGCAGCTCCGCCTCTGTCACTCCTCTCGGCCCTGCCCCGGCCCCGCCTCCCAGGGGCGGGCCCTCACCTTGGTCCCGTCCCACTCTGCCTCCCGGGGGAGGGGCCTCACCTCGTGCTCACCCTCGGCCCCGCCCCCTGGAGGGTGGGGGCCCCGCCGCCCACCAGCCAGCTCGCTGGGCCATCCTGTCTGTCCCAAGTTCTGAAAGCTTTAGACCCTGACCATTTGCACATGGGAAATCAAGCGGGCACCTTCAACCACGTGTGGCGCCTGACTCAGACCCACCCGCTTGCCGCGCAGAACATTCCAGAGGCAGAGCCTCCAAAGCACACAGACCCTCCCGTGGCTCCCGGGGGATTTGCAGCCCCTGGCGCTCCCCACCTGCGGGTCCTTCCCGGTTTCTGTACCTGCAAGAAGAGGGGCCGGCAGGGCCGATGTTGCGGAGCAGGTGGTGCAAGTGTCGGGCTGACGGGCGCACGTGGGACTCCGCGTTTCACTGTCAGTTTCTGTGCTTGATTTTGAGAATGGAATCGTGGGTTTGTTTTTTTTTTTCCAGTGTATCTTAATCCATGCCTGTCAGTGTTCACTGCGCTGCCTCCAGGCCTTCGGATCCTTTGCGAGCGCATCCTGCTCACCAGTTCACTCTTGTGCTTTGATGTTTTTTCTTGTCTTTCTATCCTCTGCCCTCGAGAGAACAGATTAATTTAAAAGGCAAAGATGGAGTCACTGTAAACTAACTTGTCCTCATTTACACCTTCCTTTTCTTTTCCAGTGCAGAAATTAAAATAAGTATATAAAGCACGGTGATTTGTTGGAGTCTCTTTGCGTTTGTCGGAATCACTGGTAAAGTGCTGGCTGAGATTGGGCCCTCCCCTTGCATTTGTGAAAATACTTTGAGCGCTTTAAGAGATTAGACAGAAATAATTAAATATCTTTTTCTCTTCACTGTGGGTCGTTGACTTTGTGTGATGGGGACATGTGGAGGGGGGCCTGGAAAGCTACATGGGACCCCATGGCCTGGGTATTTCACTGGCATGCAGCCTCGGGGGATGGTTCGGGAAGGCATGGAACCTCAGAATCCCCTCCTGCCCCAACTCCCCAATACTGTGTCCTGGACCACCTCACTTCTCTACCTGAATTTGCCTGTGTACTGAAAGTATCCTACAGGTTGAGCACAGTCCTGCCTGAGGCTCAAGTTCTGTGGCAGTTCGTGACCTTTCTGGTACTGCCTTGAGAAGTAAAAAATAGCATGCATTCCGATGTTGAAAAAAACTAAATTCCCAAGCATTTAAATTAGTAATGGAAAGACTATCTTATTCTTGGCTAGAAAGACAGCATCATAAAGACGTCTATAAATTTGCAGGCTCAATAAAAAATTTCCCCTTCTTTTCTTATTGCTTCTACAGTTCATGTATTAAAAGGAGCTAAAAGTGGAAGAGAAATGTTAGTCTGTAGTAACTGAAGTAAGGGTCACCAGAGGACACAAGTACAGGACTGCTTGTTCTGGTATGAGTTTGGACTGAGGCCAGGTACCCTCACATCAGTGGGGAAGTGACTATTAAGTAAGCTGGGTAAAACTGGCTAACAGTCTGAAAAAAGAATTTCTTGCCATGTCACCAGATCCAGACCCAAGGTCTAAAGGTAGATCCAAGTTTTTTATTTTAAACAGCAGTTTTAAGAGTGCTGGAAGAAAACATGCAATCTCATATAGTACACACAAGCCTGAGTGTTCCTTAGAATGACAAAAATGGTGGTTAAGGAGAGAAGACTGGTACTGCATTGAAGGTGGGGGGAACACCGTAAAATGTTAAATTATGGTGAATGGCATCCATATTTTCAGCACATGCTAGGCAAAAGCAAGTCAAGTATGTTTGACACTTGGTGTAATTTTTTAAATGGAAATTTTTATGTACACACGTGGGAAAGTTTTCCAAATATATGACCAAAAACGGAATAATGCATATAGACTACAGACGGTAAGACACCAGGCTCAGAATTTAAAACGAGGCTTTCAGGTGTAGAAAGGGGACAAGAAGAGGGAGGGAGGGAGGAGGGTGTTTACCAGCCAGCCTTGGGGCTACCTCCCTCAGTCCCTTCACTCATAGGTCTAGAACATTTTACAAAACTTGAGTACACCCAATATCCACCTCGTTTCAAGGCAGGAGGTGTTTGTATTCAGAGACCTTCACAAGACGATTGAATGTGGAAATAAGAAGCCACTTCTGTTATCTTTGGAGAGAGAAGGTGGGTGTAGGTAGCCTTGTGAGCTTACAGTGAGCTTAAGCCTTGTGAGCTTAGCATAGCATCTGTGCTTGCAGCCTAAGCTCCAGATCTCATTTCTTGTGTGGGGTCTGCCCTCAGGGCTCCACACAGGGCAGGGGTGATAACTTTGTGCACCAGTGTCATTTCTTCTTGCAGACCAGCTCTGGTCATCTGGGAGGGTTATAAGGATCCCAGGACCTTGCTGAGCTGCCTGGAACTGTGTAGTTGTCCAGTCACTAAGTCATGCCCAACTCTGACCCCATGGACTGCAACACATCAGTCTCCTCTGCCCTTCATTGTCTCCCGGAGCTTGCTCAAACTCATGTCCATTGAGTCGGTAATGCCATCCAACCATCTCATTCTCTGTCAGCCCCTTCTGCCCTCAATCTTTCCCAGCATCAAAGTCTTTTCCAATGAGTCAGCTCTTCACATCAGGTGGCCAAAGNGCTCAAACTCATGTCCATTGAGTCGGTAATGCCATCCAACCATCTCATTCTCTGTCAGCCCCTTCTGCCCTCAATCTTTCCCAGCATCAAAGTCTTTTCCAATGAGTCAGCTCTTCACATCAGGTGGCCAAAGTATTGGAGTTTCAGCTTCAGCATCAGTCCTAGTTCAGGGTTCCAATTCAGGGTTGCTTTCCTTTAGGATTGACTGATTTGATCTCTGTATTCCAAGGGACCCTCAAGAGTTTTCATCAGCACCACAATTCAAAAGCATCAATTCTTCAGTGCTCAGCCTTTGTGGTCCAACTCTCACACCTGTACATGACTACTGGAAAAACCGTAACTTTGTACGGACCTTTGTTGGTATAGTGATGTCTCTGCTTTTTAATACGCTGTCTAGGTTTGTCACAGCTTTTCTTCCAAGGAGCAAGCGTTTTTTTTTTTTAATTTCAAGGCTTCAGTCACCATCTGCAGTGTATTTGGAGACCAAGAGAATAAAATCTAGAACTTTGACTTGATCCAAAATCAATCAGCAATGGCTGGCAAGGACCCACAGCTGGAGGGAGCAGCATGCACCCTATTGCTCAGCTGCCAGCTTAGGGCTGGGCACAGACTTGCACTGGCCCTAGAGAGGCGACGTGGGGAGACAGCTGGACTAAGCGACGGGATTCTGTCCTAGTTCTGAGGGGCTTAACATTATGACCTTGGGGCAAGTCAGCATCTTCTCCAAGCCTTCCTCTCAGTTGGTGGGATGAAGTTCAACTAGAAGAATGCTGGCTCCTATGAGACTCTTTGGGAGCATTGCCCCTCTTAAACGACTATGTAGATAATTGAAAAGTACATCTGTGTGCATATGAGAATGTGCTGCACATATGAGAATGTGCTGGAATGGAGTTCCTTGCTATAAGACTGTTTTTCCATGTTTACTGCTGACCACTGATCACTGCAATGACATCATTGTATCGATCACCAAACCAACCCACGGTGGTATGAAAATACTTCTCTCAGTGGTTCCTGTACTGGAATCAAGAATTACTGGGAGAAGTGTTGGGTCTTGGTTCCCATCCTATATGAATGTGCCCAATGTGGGTGCAACCCTGAGCCTCTTAAAGCTTCACATCGCCTGCCTGGACTTCTGAGCCCCAGCTGCCCCCTTGGAATATAAACCAGAGCAGTGACTTGTGGTCTCTTGACACTCTTGAAAATTACTAGAGACCCCCAAAGAGCTTTTGCTTGTATGAGCTTTATCTATCAACAAAACTATCTATCTAATTTTGTCTGTTGATGCTGGATTAGAAATGGAAAACCAAGGGGGAAATGGTTATTGATGTATGAATCTAGTATTAACAATCATAAACCCATTCCATNTACTAGAGACCCCCAAAGAGCTTTTGCTTGTATGAGCTTTATCTATCAACAAAACTATCTATCTAATTTTGTCTGTTGATGCTGGATTAGAAATGGAAAACCAAGGGGGAAATGGTTATTGATGTATGAATCTAGTATTAACAATCATAAACCCATTCCATGTTAGTACATCTTTAAGAAAAATAATTATATTTTCCAAAACCTACAAATAAAAATAGTAGAAGAATGACATTGCTTTGTATCAGTACTTTGGAAAATTTCTTTAATGTCTGGCTTCTCCAATCTACAAAATACATCTTTTAGTTGAAATGTATAAAGAAAATGTGGCCATGCACTGATACACACTTGGAAAAGGGACAATTACTTAAGTAGTGTTTTTAGAGAATTGCAGATATTCATCTTTGACACTATACCAAAACTCAAGAAGTAGAAATTTCTTCAAGGTTAACTGAAAGGTGGAATCGAAACCATTATAAACTTTATGTACTCTGTTATATTAAAATTCACTCAATGCATCTTTGATCTATGCATAGTTTTATATCATTCTTTATTTGAAAAATACTGGTTCGTTAATTTATGCAGATCTTTCCAGTGTTAACATTTTATACAATATCAAAAAAATCACATTTGTTCAGTTCCTCAACTCACCAGCCTCATCAGAAACATCATTATTGAGAAGGAAGCTCTTGGGCTCATGGAACTTAAGAACTCCAGATGATTATTCTAGGCCCTTGGGTGTTCCTTGGGGCCCTTCCATAACCTGTCTTGTTGTCCCGGTTGAGGTAGAGTTGCTTCTGTATTGTGGACTCACCCTCAGAGGAAGGAGGCACACAAATGGTCTTTAGGGCCCAAACATCCATCATTTCTACTCCCACTTTGGGGAAACATTAGTCCTCTGACCATACCTACCTGCAGAGACCTGGGTGGCTCGAGTAGTGGGTGGAGAATGCAGTCCAAGCTAGGCACCCCACGCCCAGCCAAATTCTAATGTCAGGCATTTGCTTGCCTTGTAACTCTGGTTTGCTTTCAGGCAGGTCTGGGACTGCAGTGGTTCCTAACATCTCTGTTAACAGTATCCTTGGATCGCAAGGTGAATTTAAAAATCTTTCTTTAGTTGTCCCTTTCTTCCCTGGTGGCTCAGAGGTTAAAGCGTCAGCCTGCAATGCAGGAGACCAGGGTTCGATCCCTGGGTCAGGAAAATCCCCTGGAGAAGGAAATGGCAACCCACTCCAGTATTCTTGCCTGGAGGATCCCATGGACGGAAGAGTCTGGTGGGCCACAGTCCAGGGGATCAGAAAGAGTCGGACTCGACTGAGCGAATTCACTTTCTTTCTGCATGAACCAAAGTTTTCCTCAAGCTCTATGATTAAAACAAAATGAAGTAATATTTGATTACTGAAATTATTGAAACTGATATAAAACTCCAGCCACACATGATATAAAGATGATATGAAGTTTCAACCACATGTGATAAAAATATGATATAAAGCTTCAGTACCCATCTGAAGTTTAGCTGTCATTTCTAAAATGTATTCTGAAGTTACACTGATTATATACTTGAGCTTAAAGCATACTATTTTTAACTTCTAAATACCCCACTTAACACATATGTTGAGATTCTATATAAGATTTTATTTATAGAAGTAATTTTCCTGAAAACAGTTTGACAACCACTGACTCAGATCATCTTTAAAAGCAATAATTTCACATTTTGTTATAGAATAAAAACAAGCTTCAAATTTCCCCCTGATTATTTAGGTACACAAAAAAAGCTTCTACTTTTTAACTTCTAATGATATCTTTTTTCAAGGGGGGAAAAAAACTGCCAGGAAGAAAAGGAATTTTTTTTTTTACTCTAATCCACAGTTGAAGAAGCAGTTTAGTAAAAGTTAATATTAATTATTCCTTCATTTTAAAGTGAGAATATAATTACGGTGTGAGGTGAAAAATAAAGACTGTCTCCAGGGAACTGGGGATCCACTCAGTGCCATCCCTAGATCACAACCTGTTGGGCAGCTTCCTCCACTTTGTCTCACTATCTGATGTGGAGAGAGGAAAGCTGGGCCAGAAGTAAGGATGCCCAAGTTCCAGGCTCTTTTCTGTCACTTAGCAGCTGGGTAACTTTCACTTCAGTCAGATTGCCTCCCTGGTTCTCAGTTTCTCCATGTGTTCATTCATTTCTTTATTTAAAGGCAATTGTTTTCCTGAGCATTGTGTCTAGTACTGCGTTAGGTGCTGGGAGAAACAAGGATTAAGAAAAAGAAGAGTATCAGCTACTACCATTCACTGGGGACCACATAAAGGGCAGGCAATGTGCTCTTCACCAGATAAAACAGAAGCCCCAGTTACATTTGAACCTCAGATAAGCAACACATCATTTTTTAATACAAGTATATCCGAAACCAGAAACTCCAATACTCTGTCCACCTGATAAGAAGAGCTGACTCACTGGAACAGACCCTGATGCTGGGGAAGACTGAGGGCAGGAGGAGAAGGGGTCGACAGAGGATGGGACAGTTGGATGACATCACTGACTCAATGGACCTATGTGCTAAGTCATTTCAGTTGTGTCCAACTGTTTGTGACCCTATAGACTGTAGCCCACCAGGCTCCTCTGTCCATGGGATTCTCCAGGAAGAAATACTAGAGTGGGTTGGCATTCCCTTCTCCAAGGGATCTTCCTGACCCAGGGATTGAACCCAAGTGGCAGATGGGTTCTTTACCACTAGTGCCACCTGAACATAAATTTGAGCAAACTCTGGGAGATAGTAAAGGACAGGGAAGCCTGGCCTGCTGCAATCACGGGCTCTCATATAGGACAGCAACTGAGCAACAAATATCCCAAGTATTGTGCAAACATACACAAAATAGTATTCATTGTCAATCTGAAATTTAAATGTACCTGAACATCCTGTATTATTTTTCTTTTTTTTTTTTCTTTTTGCTAAACCTGGCAATCCTACATATTTTGTTTGCATAATTCTCACAATAGTCCTATATGGATATGGGTGTTATCCCCACATAATAGATGTTGCAACTGAGAATTATCAGCTGGTTAATTTGGGGCCAGTGTTTGAACTCCTTCAGAGAGGAGAATATAGACTTGAAATCAGATTATACCCGAAGTTCTTTGTTATGTTAGAGTGCAGAATTGAGACCAAAGTGTAGGGACTTCCCTGGTGATCTAGTGATTAAGAATCTGTCTTCCAATGTAGGGGATGGAGGTTCAATCCCTGGTTGAGAAACTAAGATTCCACATGCTGAGGGGCAACCAAGCTCACAAGTAGCAACTTCTGAACCTCATACTCCACAATGAGAAACCCTTGAGCTGCAGCAAAGACTCAGTGCGGGGTGCCGCAGAGAGAGAGAGAGGCTGTGGAAACTTCCTCAGCAAGGCCGAGGGGTCCCGAGGAGAGGTGAGCCTGCTGTCCACCAACCTAGCACCCCGACGAGCGAGAGACAATCAGATGTGACAGGGGTTCTGTCTGAGCAGTTCCTCTTTATTGCCACAAGCCCCAGCTTATAAAGGCAAGCAGAGGGTTTCTCAAGGGACTTTCCATAGTTCCACCAATCAAGTTAAAGGTCAGATTACCATGCGCTTACATCATAACAGGAGTCTATGGTGATCACGCATTGTCCATGAGTATGGAAATCAAGAGGGCCAATCAAAACTCCTGATAAACAACATAGACCACGCCCCCACTCCTTCCTGCAGGTGCCATCTTTGCTTCCAACCGCAATGCGCACGCCCTCCTTAAGCCCAAGCTTTGCCCCACTCTCATGCCCATAGAGGCCTCTCCACCTGGGGCCCCACAACTCAGTACAGCCAAAAACAAAAGACCAAAGAGTAGGAGACACAGAGAGACAAATTGTGGTTCTAGAGTGGGATGTGCCACCTTCGCAGCAGTGAGCTGCCCGTCACGTTTGTATGCCTGAGATTGAGGGCAGCTTGAAGAGTTAATTGAAGATGCTTGAATGAAGAGCTACTTGGGGAGATGTGAATGAGGTTAAGGAGACCAGGAGGAGACAGTGATGGTGAAGCACCCGGGAACTCACTCACCAGGACTCTGGGCCTGAGGGCATGCAAGGAGGCACTAGCACCAGTACCCAAGGAGTATAGTTCAGTTCAGTCGCTCAGTCGTGTCTGACTCTGCAACCCCATGGACCGCAGCAC
>SJYV01049905.1:0-11360 GCA_006410875.1 Neotragus pygmaeus | reverse complement strand
GTCCGACTCTTAGCAACCCCATGGACTGCAGCCCACCAGGCTCCTCTGTCCATGGGAATTTCCAGGCAAGAGTACTGGAGTTGCCATTCCCTTCTCTGTGCAGTTGCATATATCACTGTAATATTTATAGCCACTTTATACTCCTAGGTTTTCAAATATACCCCTTAGAGAAGAAAATTAGGTTCCTGAACCATCTAGGCAGATTGGCTTAAATGTGTTTATGTGTGATTTGGAGAAGGAGGTCCACAGCTTTCTCCTGATTCCTCTGTAGTTTAACATGGGTTCTTAACTGGACACAATCCCCAGGTGACCCTCATATGCACTCGTGTTTGAGAAGAACTTCCCTAGAGGCTGTTTGCCCCTAGGTTTCTGGTATCTGTGAACACCTAAGCTTTCCATGGAATGGCAGAGCTTCCCATTGCAGGGCTAAGTAAGTCAAATGGCATTTTATATATTTGTCTTTTTTTAAGTGTATAAAAGCAAGGAAGATTAGTAGTCAATATCACTATATTGAAAAAGAGAGCAAAGTTTAAAGAAATACAAACTCTGGGTGCAACATTTCCCTTCTCTTGCTAAAATTTAATTATTCTCAATTATTGTATAGTTCACTTTGGTTTTCTAGGCTTGAACAGACCTATTACTTTGATCCTCTTAATAGAAGGATGAAACTTCTATCATCTCTTCATATGTGATTTTCAGAAATTTCGCCATAAGTTAAAAATCATAGGGCCTTTCCTTTTTTTCTGCTTGAGCTATTTTGGTGAAACAATCTTATCTATAACTGTTTCCTGTTAATCTCAGAAACTGCCTTTGTTATCTTTCATGCCGCAACACAACCTTCATGAGAAAGCATGATTCCCACAAATTTTTCTTGTCATGGTGAGAAGCAAAAGAAAAAAAAAAATCATGGTGACTACCTCCTTTTGAAACAGAAAAACTTTCTCTTATGTGAACTGTCTTTTCAACCATGGTTCCTGGAGAGTTCTACTAATAATGTGCCCTCATTATTTATGTTTGTGCAAGAAACAGTTCTCATTAGCAGCACTGAAAATTTACATAATGCATTTCAACAGAAACAAGTCATTTCAAAAGAGATTTTCTTTTCTCCGAGTATATAACATTTAAAATAAGTAGAAAACCATTCAGTACTGGGCTTCCCTGGTGGCCAAGTGGTAAAGAATCCGCTGGCCAGTGCGGGAGACATGGGTTCGACCCCTGGTTTGGGAAGATCCCACATGCCTCAGAGGAGCTGAACCCCTGCACCACAGCTATTGAGCCTGTGTTTAGAGCCCGGGAACCGCAGCTGCTGAACCCACGTGGTGCAACTCCTGAAGCCCGGGTGCCTAGGGCCCGTGCTCCACAATGAAACAAACCATGGCAATAAGAAGCCAAGGCTCCACCACTGGAAAGCAGCCCCTGCTCACCACAGCTGGAGAAAAAGCTCGCGTAGCAGCAAAGACCCAGCACAGCCACTAACAAACAAGTAAACAAAAATTACTTAAAAACCATTTAGTACAAGTTTTTAAAAGAAAGGCATCAAGTGTTTCCTCTTAAACACATGCAGCTGATATAGTATATGACTATATATTTCCATGTTTTCCGTAGTTGCTTTATGAAAGAAGATTGTTTAAAGGTAAGATTACAAGATTAATCTACCTTGGATTTTGTATGTTACAGTGATCTTAAAGCACTGTATTTGGTAAACAGAACCAGCCTTAAGAGAAGATGATGTGTTGAAGCTTTAATTTCAAATTAAATTAATCTGAAACTTTAATTTCAAATGTTTGTGCATCTAGCCTATGGTCCCTAAGTGAGGCTGGCACTCCTAAGTAATTTCTCTTTGAAAACCAAAATGTTTCTATTATTAAAGTTTACTGCTTTCTCACTAAAGTTTACTCAATATAGTATATCAAAGTGTTGTTTTGTTGTTGCTGGTGTTATTGAAAGAGACATAACCTGTTTTGTCTTTATAAAAATGTTTAATGTGGATTTCAAAGATCCAGGCAATAACAGAGAAAAAAGAAATTAAAAATAGGCCAGAAAGACAAATCAAAGGGAAACTAAGGATAGGAATGTAAAACACAATCAGAAGTGAAGTTACTAGACAAAATGTATGCCACAGCATCATCAATGCATTTGTAAGGATAGCCAGAAATTTGTCTGCAGGCTTCCTAATNAGGCAATAACAGAGAAAAAAGAAATTAAAAATAGGCCAGAAAGACAAATCAAAGGGAAACTAAGGATAGGAATGTAAAACACAATCAGAAGTGAAGTTACTAGACAAAATGTATGCCACAGCATCATCAATGCATTTGTAAGGATAGCCAGAAATTTGTCTGCAGGCTTCCTAATAACTACTACAAAGATAATCTGATATATTAGATGATTTACAGTGTTCAAAAGATTAAAAAAAAAAAAAAAGCAGGGGCAAAGGAAACCCACAGAGACATAGCTATGCTATCTCTGAATCTACAGAGAAACATCTTCTGTGTTTTTCATGGAAGTTTCCCACCCAGTGATTCTCAGAGTTGGACCCCAGACCAATTACATCAACATCACCTGGCAACCTGTTAGAAAGTTGTGAGATAGGAACACCCTGAAGCAAGTGCTGCCTGTCCAGCATGGCCTCTCCAGCCCAGTGAACTGTCACCTTCAGTCTTGGCTCCGACAGAATCACTATCCCGTGTGTACGCTGCCTCTCTAACTCATACCCTCAGGTGGATCTTAGTGGCTTCCTGCCCACCTCAACCTCAACATGCTGAGCTGTGGGTTTTGCTTGAGTCCTTGCTGCCCCTCTCAGCCGCAGCCTCACCTGAGATGTGCTTCTTCCATGCTCCACGGTGCCTGGTAGCTTACAGGGCACACGGCAGGGACTCTACAATTGTGTGATGGGCAGGGGTATACTCTGCACTCACTGGTAGTTTATCTAAGTCTCTAAGTCCATCTGAAGAGTATTAAAAGAGGGGTAGGAAATTAAATAGTATTACTAAAGAGATTTATAGATGATAACCTCGGCCATCGTTTAGGAAATAATAGAGAGTCTGTAATGAATAATACAGACTCACTCAACATTGCTTCCATTTACAAAAAGACACTTCAAATGTTAGCTTCCTATAGCTTAAATACTAACTACTCTAACCAACAGCCCTTCTATATTAGCTTCAGAACAATCTAGGCATCTTAGGAAACAAAAAGTTCACCCAACACCTCTAACTTTTCTGCTATTAGCCTCAGCATGCTGCAGTTTTTCTAAAGGTTTGAATTTAGTGAGCAGACTCAAATGTTAATTTCACAAACAGAAACTTATAAAAGATGGTCAGAAATTCCCAACTGTTGGTGGGAATGGTGCAAAGGAAAAAAAATGCAATTTTATGCACAAATATGATTTCAACATGGTTTGAAAAGATAACCGCTTGCATTCCAGGCTGGGAGGAAAGATCTAAAATTTCAGGTGAGGGCTCTCTTCTGCCTGCCTGAAACATCATCATTAGAGTTTCATTAACATAAATCAGAGAATTATTCCCTATTAAAGTGAAAATACCTTGGAGGCAATGGGGTGGAAGAAAAGGCTCATAAAGCAGGACAGAAAATGAGAATAATTCCCTAAGAAATGTGACAACAACTTGACAACCAGATAGAAAAGAATGAAGGAGAAAGAAGGTGAAAGAACTTTTGTAAGAAAGAGTTGAGGTTGTCCAGGACATCAGCTCTTTATTATGGATCTGGGTTTGGGAATTGGTAATTCCAGAGGAGGGCATAGCAACCCACTCCTGTATTCTTGCATGGAAAATCCCCATGGACAGAGGAGCCTGGTGGGCTGCAGTCCATGGGGTCACAAAGAGTTGGACACAACTGAGCGACTAAGCACAATAAGGACCAGGAGATGGGGATGGACAGGGAGGCCTGGTGTGCTGCGATTCATGGGGTCGCAAAGAGTCGGACACGACTGAGCGACTGAACTGAACTGAACTGACTGCGTGGACGAACACACAGCTAAAGACTAAGGAACATCACATTGTTTTGTTTCTGCAGTTTGAAATTAGAGGTTTATCAAAGGGTTTCCACTAGTAAGAATCACAGAAATAAATGAACTCTAATATTGAACCACGATGCTATGCCTGAAGCAGAGGGGACAGCAGGGAGATGGAGCCTGGAGACCTGTGAAGTGGTAGAGAAGGACAACGCAGGGGATAAAGGGAACTGCAACCTCAACCTCCCCTTTGCATGGTTCTGGTAAAAATCCCACCCGATCTTACCCTTGTGTGCTGAGATGATGGGTCCCAATGCCCTGTTACAAAGCTCCACATCCCTCCATGGGAGCAGAACCAGGGAGGGGCAAAACCTTACGGTTGGGACTAGAACTCATAGCTGATGGCAACAGTGGGGCCGCACTGGGAGGGAGCGTGTGGGGCCGCTGACCAGGACATGGCTTTACTTGGATTTTCCATTCATGCCATTGGCCTGATCCCACTTTCTCTCCCCTTGTTCTACATCTGAAGCCCCATCATTGTGGCCTGTTAGTTGGGGTTGGGAGTGCAACCTATCATTGCAAACATATGTGCTTGGCCAGGCAATGTCATTTTCCAAGAATTGGTCAGAGAAATATTTCAATATTCATGCACATGCAGAAACAATGAAAATCTTGTGAACCAAAAATATAACAGAGTCCCTCTGTCATCTCTGAAATTAAGCATCTCTGCTTTGCTGCAGCATATAGTTGAATGTCTTCTTGGAGAAAAATAGACTGAACTTTCCACATGTTTTTCATGGTTTCTCTATGCAGCAAGATAAATAAGACTTTATACTCTTTTACTTATAGATCCAGTAATATTTATATTGGGTTTTGCTATAAAAGCACAGGAAGCATTATAAAAAAGTTTCTACTCTTGAGGCAGAAGAAAGCAATCACCTGCAGTGAAGAAACAATCTATCAAGCAAGGCATGCACGGTCGGGGACGGATTCCCCACGCACAATTCACTGTCTAGAATTGAGCCTGCATTTACTCTCAGATGGGCGCAGGTTTGCACCAAAACACATTCACACGTCCATCAATGCACGCAGTGTCACACACACACACTATTTTTAATTTGCTCTGACTTATATCAGTATTTTATTAGTCCTCTCTGTCTTGCCTTTATTCAGACTGTCCTTCCAAACTAATGAACATTTTAATTTTGCCTTGACTGTGTTGGTGATGGTATATGTTGGTATTTATTTAAGCTGAATGTCCTGAGAAGGCAAACATATCTTGGGAACAAAATTATATTTGGAAACATATAAGTGGCAGTGAAAATACACATAAATTTAACATTTAGAATTTTCATTTAAACAGGAACTCAAACACATTTAGATGGGTAGGCTCTTTTGTTATTATCTAGTAAGATATGCATTAGAAGAATGTTTTATCCCACCATGGTGCATTTATTGAGATGTACTATGTACAAAGCCTCATGAAAAATGCTTTATATTATCTTATTTAATCCTCCAACAACCCAGGGAGTAATATTCCACCATGAGTCCCAATTTAGCCCCCCTAGCACAGATGAGGGCTTCCCTGGTGGCTCAGAGGTTAAGCGTTTGCCTGGAATGCGGGAGATCTGGGTTCAATCCCTGCATCAGGAAGATCCCCTGGAGAAGGAAATGGCAACCCACTCATGAGAAAACTGATGAGGTTAAGGATATGAGTAAGAATAAATGCCCGAGTTCCCGTAACTAGAAAGCTGCTGAATCTTCGCCCAGCCCCTAGGTCTGCAGCCACTCCCTTATGCTGTCTTCACAGTCATCTGAATGCTCTCTCAGCTTAGATTCACTGTGGCGTTGCCATGGCATTATTGATTCCAGACGGTCTGGTCCAGGCAGTACTTATTTATTTATTTACCTTCGTAAGTCTGTCTCTCATCATTTATAAGTTCCATAAGGAAAGGATTAAGTTCTCAGATGTCAGCAATTATTACAGCCTCGTATTTCTTTCATGACTGCTACATCACAAATGCGGGTTGGTGGTATGCTAAGTGCATCATCTCTGGAGCCAGACAGATGTGCCTTAGACTCTGAGTTTGCACCACTTGCTAGAGCTGTAGCCTTGGGCATCTATTTTCTCTTCTGAAAAAGGAATATAACAATAACTATATTTCATAGTCATTAAAAAACTGAGATAAAATACTTCTGCCAGGTTCATAGGAGGCCCTCAAAATATATCAGTGTATTGACATGCTAGGGCTGCCACAACCGAAAAGAAGTACATCAAGGCTGTATATTGTCACCCTGCTTATTTAACATATATGCAGAGTACATCATGAGAAATGCTGGGCTAGAAGAAGCACAAGCTGGAATCAAGATTGCTGGGAAAAATATCAATAACCTCAGATATGCAGATGACACCACCCTTATGGCAGAAAGTGAAGAGGAACTAAAAAGCCTCTTGATGAAAATGAGAGAGGAGAGTGAAAAAGTTGGCTTAAAGCTCAACATTNAAGATAGTAATGATGACCCTGTATGTGAGACAACAAAAGGACACAGACATAGACAATGGACTTTTGGCCTCAGAGGGAGTAGGAGAGGGCGGGATGATCTGGGAGAATGGCATTGAAGAATATATACTATTATGTAAGAAACGAATCACCAGTCTATGTTTGATACAGAATGCAGGACGCTTGGGGCTGGTGTACGGGGATGATCCAGAGAGACGTTGTGGGGTGGAAGGTGGGAGGGGGACTCGGGATTGGGAGCTTGTGTGCACCTGTGGTGGATTCGTGTCGATGTATGGCAAACCCAATAGAGTATTGTAAAGTTAAATTTAAAAATAAATAAATTTAAAAAAAAAAAATTCTTTCCCTTAGCAAACATGCAAGGCAGAAAGGAACTAGCAATGGGTGCAGAGCTCAGGGGAAATTTCTCTGTTGTCTATGTTGATAGATGGTTAATTTATACTCAATCTTCTATCTGGATTCATTTTATTTAAATCCTCTTAGAATCAAAATGGGCAAGGAAAGGGATTCTTGGATGTCAGAAATGGACATGCTTTCACAACATGACTCATCTTCCCCACAGATTAGATGATAGAAACGGTATAAAGGAGAAAATATTAACTCAGGAAGAATCCACTTGACCTAGAGACTGTCAAGGAAGAGGGAAGAAGAAGTAGGGGAAAAGTGCATCTGGGGGACTTCTCTGGTGGTTTAGTGGCTAAAAACGCTTACTCCTTGGAAGGAAAGTTATGACCAATCTAGATAGCATATTGAAAAGCAGAGACATTACTTTGTCAACAAAGATCCATCTAATCAAGGCTATGGTTTTTCCAGTGGTCATGTATGGATGTGAAAGTTGGACTGTGAAGAAAGCTGAGAACTGAAGAATTGATGCTTTTGAACTATGGTGTTGGAGAAGATTCTGAGGGTCCCTTGGACTGCAAGGCGATCCAACCAGTCCATCCTAAAGGAGATCAGTACTGGGTGTTCATTGGAAGGACTGATGTTGAAGCTGAAACTCCAATCCTTTGGCCACCTGATGTGAAGAGCTGACTCATTGGAAAAGAAGACCCTGATGCTGGGAAAGATTGGGGGCAGGAGAAGGGGACGACCGAGGATGAGATGGCTGGATGGCATCATCGACTCAATGGACATGAGCTTGGGTAGACTCTGGGAGTCAGTGATGGACAGGGAGGCCTAGTGTGCTGTGGTTCATGGGGTCACAAAGAGTCGGACATGACTGAGTGACTGAACTGTGGGCGGCTTAAACAATGCAGATTCCTTTTCTCTCAGTTCTGGAGGCTGGAAGTCCAAGATCAAGGTGTTGGCAAGTGTGGTTTCTCCTGTACATTTTTCTTTGGCTGGCAGATGGCTCCTGACTTGCTTTGTCCTCACATGGCCTTTCTTCTATGTGTGTGTGTGTGTGTGTGCACGCGTGTGTGCACATGCGTGCATGCATGTGTGTGCACATGTGCATCTCTGGTGCCTCTTCCTCTTCTTATAAGGACACCAGTCATTTTGGATTAGCAACCCTCTCCTCATGATCTCCTTTAGACTTAATCACTTCTTTAAGGACCGTATCTTTAAATACCAGTCACATTCTAAGGTACTAGGGGTTGGGTTTCAACATATGAATTTAGGAGGGGAAGGAAATTCAATTTCATCCATAACAGATAATTACCATTATCGCAGATGAACTGAATACTAAATCTCCAGGAATTCAAGATAAATATTCATGCCAGATCCATGGTGGCCCTCTTCCAAAGTACACTAATGACATTTCTAGTCTCGTCTTTCCCTGGTTCCTTATATAAGACAATCGAGAAAGGCTTCCTCTCCGTAGCAAACTGTGCCGTATCCACTCTTGCAAAGAAATGTATTGTAGGCTGGGATATCCAAAACACATTGGAGAAAAACATGATTCATCAAGTTCAAGTTCATCATCTCAAAAGATAAAGATCCAGGGGACTGGAACCTTGTCGAATCTGAAATCAGGCTGCCCATCCTCCCAGGGCTGTGATCCTCTTGTGGAGAGCTGGCGGCCGTGTTATGCTTCGGCCTAATATCTTGCTGACCGAGGCCTCAGCATCCCTGTGCTCCTATTGTGGTACTTTCCTTATTTAGAAAATGACTGCATGGCTCTGCTGCTGAGAAAAGGCCCAGGGAAGATTCCTTCTCCCAGGAGAGCCCTGGTGTGCCATCCTCAATTTGTCTCACCCTGCCAGGCTCAACAGCCTCCATCTGCAAGGCTCTGGTCTTATCTCTCTCCCTACGTAAGGCCCACCCCAAAGCCTCTAACCACCAGAACATCTCTCAAGTCAAGTCCCCCAGTATATTTTGTCCTTTATTCTTTTATAGCATCTGCTATCATCTCTTAAAATTATTGTGCAGTCATTCTTTCGCTCATTCATTCAACAAATACTTAGTGAGAGCTTCCTGTATGCCAGGTACCTGCAGAGTAATGTGCGTTCATTCATCTTACTAGACAGGGACCCGCTGGAGGGCAGGACAGAATAGATCTCTGTCATGTTCATTTTTGTACCATCCAGGTGGCTTTGCCTAAAAGTTAGCCTAATTTGATTGACAGATGTAAAAGGCTAATTTCTCTGAGAACAGTTTCCTCTGAAGGAAGAGGTGGTTAGGAAAGTAAAGGAGGCAGTATCTTGGGTTTTGAGGAAAAGCTCCATTTCCAATGGGCAAGAGAGGTAACAGAGGTTTCAACTCTATTTCTACTTGAAAAGAGGGGACCCTGGCTCAGAGGGGATGCTGAGCCAGCATGAGGCGCATGCTAGGGGCCAGCCTCATCATCAGCCTCGTCCACAGTTACCAGGCAGCTCTGTAGCAGCTGCTATTTCCTCTGCGGCTACTCCAATTTGTGTGTAATGTGTTTCTGAGTTTGTGTCCTGCTACTACATAGAAAGCAAAGTGATTTAATGGTGTGAAAAGTTGCTTGATAAAGCCATTTATACTGGTTTTTCTTTGGTTTTCTTTGGGACAAGGAGAGGGACTGAAGAGTCAAAGCCTGATAGAGATGCTCGCTATAGACAGTGGAAGCAGAACTGAAGATTTAAACAATGGTACTTTACTGCCTTCCTGATTTTCTGTCTCCTAATCTCTGACCATTAGCATCAGAGACTGTTAGCCCCACCCATGAGTGAATGTGCAAGTGCTGCTCTCTGGGTTTCCTCTGTGAAGGAGCGGAGATAAGAACAGGGCGTGTGCAGAGAGAGGGCTTAGAGCTGATGAGCTGAGGGGAAGGGTGGTGAGTGAGGAGGAAAGGACACTGCTTATCAAGTGCTCAGTGAGCACCTACTGTATGCTTTGAACTATGCAAGCATCCGATAAGAGAGTACCGTGTAGAAATGCTTCTAAAATCAACCCATCTGATTCAGGACGGCCAAGAAGCAGTGGTATACTCAGATTCTTTGAAGGGAAATGGAAAGGGAATTAGCATTTTCTGAGTGGCTACCTGGGTCAGGAAGATCCCCTGGAGGGGGGAATAGCAACCTGCTTTAGTATTCTTGCCTGGAAAATTCCATGAGCAGAGGAGCCTGGCTGGCTACAGAACATGGGGTCACAAAGAGTCAGACATGACTGAGTGCATGTACACACACACACACACACACCACCTGCAATGATTTCTCATTGAAAATCACACCCCTATGAGTCTCACAGAGCTTAACCAACTTGTTGACAAGAAGCTTGAATAAGTTACAAAGACGTAAAAAAATCCAAAGGGAAAGGGGAGGGGATGGCAGAATAAGAATTTGGACAGTTATATAATTCTCACAGCCAAAAATCAGGGAGAGATCATGGAACTGGCCCAAGCATGAAATTCAAGTTGGAAATGAGAAGACGTGTGAGCAGGAGAGCCTAGGATCTACGTCAGCCTTGGCTGAGTGAGACAGCTCATGTTTTTAGGCATCTGGATCGCTTTCCTGGCGTCCAGACCACCTTGGGGCTTTCCTCCCTTCCCTCCTCCTCTGCCCCTGCCCAGCAGTGAAGGGAAGACCCGGGCTGGAGACTTCAACATTCCTAAGACCAAAGGGAGATGCCAGCTTAGAAAACAGAGGGAAGAGGGGATCTTGAAGGCCTAGAAAGAGCAAAACCTGAGATACTGGGGGAGGGGAAGAAAAGAGTGTGTGGGAGAGCTCCAAGTGGGAGGCAAGAGAAGAGCTATGACCTGCTGCCCTAGTGGGATATCCCTGAGGTCTGACAGTGATGCTGTGTGCTGTGGGGCAGTGGTGACGGGCTGGACTGCTCTGCAAGCTCCGTGCTCTTTTTGTCTGTGTAATACCACTAGAATGTTCAGCATGAACCCAAAGTATGTTCGAACCTTCTTTGAGTTCCTTTTTCTACATTCATGCTGTGGAAGGCAAGAGAAAGAACATCTCCCCTCTTCCTGAACCACAGAGGACCTGAGACCCACCAGCTGGGACGAACAACAGGCTGCTCGTCCTCATATTCAGTCACTGCCTACCAGGTAATTTTCCTCATTGGGCCTCTTACTTGGGATAACTTCGGAAAGGGATGTTTTCCTGCCCAGTAAGTATGGTAAATGGCACTGTCGTCTCTGATTATTTGCTCCCTCCATGTCCACATGAAAAGATTCAATGCGCCCTTGTACCACCAATGACCTGGCTCCACCCATGGAATGGAGATACTTCCCTGCCCATTGACTTCAGGCTTGGCCATGACCAGCTTTGGTCCAAGGAAGGTGAGTGGAGGTGACTGTACCACCCTACCCTACACACACACGTAGCAAATCTGTAAGGCCGTGGTGTGGTTTTGACAGCTCTTCTGCTTGAATCCTAGAATGAAGAAGATGTGTGGGAGGAGCCACAGAGCTACAGCTGACCCACAGCTGATGCATAATGAGAGCTAGAGCAAAC
>SJYV01049904.1:477-23920 GCA_006410875.1 Neotragus pygmaeus | reverse complement strand
CTGAAACTCCAGTACTTTGGCCACCTCATGTGAAGAGTTGACTCATTGGAAAAGACTCTGATGCTGGGAGGGATTGGGGGCAGGAGAAGGAGGGGAGGACAGAAGATGGGATGGCTGGATGGCATCACTGACTCGATGGACATGAGTCTGAGTGAACTCCGGGAGTTGGTGATGGACAGGGAGGCCTGGCCTGCTGCAATTCATGGGGTCACAAAGAGTCGGACATGACTGAGCGACTGAACTGACTGACTGACTGACCTTTGAGCCTTTTGATTTACTTTTGGAAATAAAACTTGGCTCAGTAAATAATTTTAAAGCACAGTAAAATATTCTGTCAACATGTGGTAGCTCGTCTGGGAGGTGGCAGAATCCAGTAGCCCAAGAGGAAAGAATAGACATGTGCTGACTATGACCCCTTCTGCATGGGGCTTACAGCCTGCACCTCCTATATTGTCCTCAAATTTGCATAGTGTCTGTCCTACATTTAGATATTTATCTTCTTTGAAGTTTATATTTGTGTATGGTTTGAGGGGTATTCTAATTTCACTCTCATTTTCATTGTTGATGCATGTCTCCTCCATAGTGGCTTTCGCCTATTTTCATTTCCAGCAATGGAGGTGGAGGGGTCCCTTTTCTTCGTGGCATGTGGTGGATTTAACCTTCGTAGACTGTTTGACGGTCACCATTCTGATTGGTGGTGTGAGGTGAGACTGAAGGCCCTTCCCTAATATTTAGCAATGTTGATATCTTTTCATGTGATTTTTTTTTTTTTTAATGTGTGAGTTAAAGGTACCTGTTAAAATTGGCTTTGTGGCAGTCTACCTAATTATGAATTCTTTTTTGATGACTCCCCCCAGGAGACTCCAGGAGATCAGCTGTTGTTTACTTAGAAACCCTTGGACCTTGTGAATATTGAATGCCTGTCAACATGGCTTTCTTTGATAGGCGGGGCTATGGCTCTCCCTGTTGTTTCACCTGAGATCAAAGTATTGTGGAGGTAATGAAGACAATGGCGACCTCCTTCAAAAGATCCCATGCATGCACTGCTGCACTCAGTGCCCCCGACACTTCAGCAGGCCATCCCCGACCCACGCCTCTGCCAGAGACTCATGGACTTTAATGGGCAAGTCTGAGTTAGTCTTTTTTGGGGACACTGTTCCTTTCTCCTGGGTCCTGGTGCACACAAGGTTCTGTTTGTGCCCTCCAAGAGTCTGTTTCCCCAGTCCTGTGGCAGTTCTGTAATCAAATCCCACTGGCCTCCAAAGTCTAATTCCCTGGAGGTTCTCAGTCCCTTTGCCTGATCCCCAGGTTAGGAAATCTGCTGTGGGTCCCAGAACTTTCTTAAGAGTGCAAGAATTTCTTTGTTGTAATTGTTCTGCACTTTGTGGGTTGTCTGCTCAGAGTCTCTATGATGGGGTTAATGGCGACCTCCTTGAAAAGGGCTTATGCCACACCCAGGTCTCCTGCACCCAGAGCCCCTGCCTGTGCACCACTATTGATCCATACCTCCACAGGAGATGCTCAAACACTCAAAGGCAGGTCTGGTCAGTCTCTGTGGGATCTCCTGGTCACACAAGGTTTTGTTTGAGCACTCTGAGTGTCTCTGCAGGTATGGGATTTGATTCTAAACCCTGTTTCACCCCTCCTACTGTCTTGCTGGGGCTTCTCCTTTGCATTTGGACATGGGGTATCTTTTTTGGTGGGATCCAACATTCTGCTGTCGATGGTTGTTCAGCAGCGAGTTGTATTTTGGAGATCTCACAGGAGAAGATGAGCACATGTCCTTCTACTCTGCCATTTTGTCACTTTGGATTAAAGATTAACTAAGCATGGCCCTGTGTATCAGAACAAGGCCCTGTTTCCCCCACAGTCAGTCTATCCCATGAGGAAGCTTCCAGAAGCCTTTTATCAGTCAGAGGCATAGTGGTGCGGTGCTCTGTGAGATGACCTTACTGGATGGAGGCGGGGTGCTCTGTGTGCTCACCTGGCATGGATGGAGGTGGGGTGGTCAGAGTGTTGACATGGCATGGATGGAGCGGGGGTGGTCTGGATGCACACCTGGCATGGATGGAGGTGAGGTGGTCTGTGTGCTGACCTGGTATGGATGGAGGTGGGGTTGTATGTGTGCTGACCTGGCATGGATGGAGGTGGGGTGGTCTGTGTGCTCAACTGGCATGGATGGAGGTGGGGTGGCCTGAGTGGTGTCCTGGCATGGATAGAGTGAGGGTGGTCTGGGTGCAGCCCTGGCATGGATGGAGGTTGGGTGGTCTAAGTGGTGTCCTGGGATGGATGGAGTGGAGGTGGTCTGTGTGCTGTCCTGGCATGGATGAAGATCAAGTGGTCTGTGTGCTGACCTGGCATAGATGGAGGTGGGGTGCTCTGAGTGGTGACCTGGCATGGATGGAGGTGGGGTGGACTGTGTGCTGACCTGGCATAAATGGAGGTGGGGTGGTCTTTGTCCTGACCAGGCATCTAGGGACGTTGAGTTGTCTGTGTACTGACCTAGCATGGATGGAGGTGCAGTGGTCTGTGTGCTGACCTGGCATGGATAGACATGATTTTGTCTGTGTGCTGATCTGGCAAGGATGAAGCTGGGGTGGTCTGTGTGCTGACCTGGCATGGATGGAGATGGAGTGGTCTGAGTGCTGACCTAGCATGGATGGAGGTGGAGTGGTCTGTGTGCTCACCTTGCATGGATGAAGCTCTGGTGGAACCAATCTGTGTGTTCCTAAGTGACAGAGTTGAGCTGTGCTTTGCTGGTGGGTGGGTGAGCAGGTTAATGATCAGTCAGGGAGGAGGCATATACTTAGTAGTGAGAGAGTCAATTTGTAACCAGCTTGATAAGAAGTCCAGGTTCCCCGAAGAGGAGAACAGGATCTGGGACTCTCAAAGCCCAGATATGGGTCTGGAGTTCTCAAGGAGGAAGAAAGGACAAACTTTCTTTTTCCTCTGCATTCCTTAATCTTTGACACATAAAATGTTTTTTTCTTTAAGCCTGGAACTGATGATACGCAATGAACAACTCAGTTTAAACTCTGTATTAGGGATTATATAACAACAATATATCCTGCTTGAGGACAGTTTCTTCTTCCTGAAAACATTCTGGCTAATCCTGTGATCAAATGGTAGGTGTTGCAAGAGGGCATCAGAGGGCAGACACACTGAAACCATACTCACAGAAATCTAGTCANCCCCCCCCTCACCAGTCCTGCAATCCCTCAATTTTGATTTCAAGCTTTTTTCCTCCTCCAGCTACAAGGCAGGAGTTTCACTCTTTTATATAGCCAACACTGGCACTGTTTGTTCTGTGGTATTATCTAGAAGGTTATTTACCATTCCTGCTGGTTCAAGAGCCCCACAGATGTTAGGTCCCCTCCTTGTTGTGATTTAACATACAAAGGTGAACCCCTTCACCCTCTCCCACCCTGCTGTCAGCCTGCAGACTCATTTCTGCCAGATTTCCTGGCTCTCCAGGAATCCTTGGCCGCATTCTTCAAGACTGAACCTAGCAGCATTTTGTAGGAGGCAGTGTCAGATCCTGTCTGATAATATGAAAATACTGACATGTACCTCACTGGGGAACACATTAGGTAACATACGATGATGTTCTGTATCACTCTGCAAGTAAACCAGGGCATTAAAAAGAAACATCTGAACTTATTCCACTTCTAAAGCTGTCATTTGAAATGTTCCACTTATAGAAGTGCAAAGCTGTCTCATCTTGCCAACTTTTAAAGTCATCTTTCGGGTTCTTGTGAACATAAAAAAGACAGGAATCCAGTGAAAATACTGATGCTGAATTAATGGCTGAAAGAGAGTTTTAGCATCTCTTGGGAATAGTTCACGTGTTTTAAATTGGGCTTGTAAAGTGTTCATCGAGACTGGACTGGAGTGTCACTGACAAGAAGACAGTGTCAGATCCTTATAAAAAGAGGGGTCTTCTCTCAGTTTTCAGAGACATTGGCAATGACTTTCTGGCGAACTCTGGCAGGTTTTGATCATCATGCGGCAGCTGTCTTTCCTCCTCCTAGTTCTGGCTGTTAGTTTTGTCTGTCTTCCTCTGTCCCCTCTGGACGGTATCTTCCCCATCTTACTGCTGGCTTATGGCAGCTCCCTTCCTTCCCTTCAGACTCACCCTTCCCCTTGCATTAGCTCATACTTTTTAATGTATCATTTTTGCTTCCCTGCTTTTCCACTGTCCCTGGTTCCGCACTGTGGGTGTGGACAGGCACAAGCTCCTCAACTTCTCTCCTGACCCAGTGGGACCCGCTGCGTGCTGTGGGACCCACTCAGCCGACGGTGGCCATGGCTGATGGCAGCGTGGCTAACAGCTCGACCTCAGGGCCAGAGTTGCCCCCNGGGTGTGGACAGGCACAAGCTCCTCAACTTCTCTCCTGACCCAGTGGGACCCGCTGCGTGCTGTGGGACCCACTCAGCCGACGGTGGCCATGGCTGATGGCAGCGTGGCTAACAGCTCGACCTCAGGGCCAGAGTTGCCCCCCACCCCACCCCAGGGGTAACTTGTGCTCTGAGCTCCTCAGCGAGGACCTCAGCTGAGGTTTAGTTTAAATCCAACAGGAGGAAATAACTACAATCCAGCTGCTCAGAAAATTGTAGACTAAAAGTTGCTCAGCCTGTGCCCTTTACTGGAACGGTGAGGGCTCTGAGATGGGGGCAGAGAAATAACACTCATCCTGCAGGAAGAAACAGAACAAGGGCTGGTTTATGCTTTGATCTTACTGTCACCAGATCCATGTTCGTTCCTTTCTTGTTGTTTCTGAGGTCCTGGATCATGGATCTCAAAAGTACAGTTTCTTACCTACTCACTCCCGAGGGCCTAGAGTCTTGCCTCCATCTCTACCTCCTGAATCTGCCCTCTGAACCTGCTCACACTTCTTAGCAGACCTAAGAGGGATTTTTGCAGGTCTCATTCCTCTTTAAAACTCAATGCTGAGGCCTGTAGTGTTGGGGACACCAGCTGTCTTACTGCATTAACTCAACCTCCCGTGACACTTTGGATGAAGAGACGGTCCTTCACGTGGCCCCAGGAGCTCTGCAGGGTCCCCCTTGCACCTTCTCTCACCTCCTCTAAGTGCTTCAGATATGCAGTGCACTGTCCATCTGCAAGACTTTTTCACATGCTGTTCCCTCTGCTTCACATGCTGTTCCCTCTCATCTTTTCCTGGCTCCCTCCTATCTGCCTTTTGGGTCTCAGTCTCACTTCCTTGAGGAGGGCTTCTCTGACCCTCAAACGGAAACTATGCCCTTCCTCTTCTGCCTGCACACAGAACATCCTATCGCGCTTCATCACATCAATCACAAATTAGGATTATTCACTTGAGTGTCTATTTAATAAATAAGTATCCCCGCAATAGATTGTCCTCATGATCGCACAGACCATATATTTTGACCTACTCTACAGAGCTCCTGGAACTTACAAGTACTCAGTCCATAGCAGCGGGACAGAGGAGTGAATACAACCTAGGGCATATATACTGTGCAGCCAAGAGCAGTGAAACATATGGCAAGGGCACTCGCACTGGAGTCAAAAGTTCTGGGTCTGGAGGTGGGACCTGCCACTTACTAACTACTGTGGGTTCTCAAGTGGCTCGCTAACATCTGCGAGCACGGACAGTGATGCCCCATGAGCTCATGATGGGCTCACTTCCCAGAGCTGTGGCAGAGGAGATGACTTAGAAGAGGTCCTACAGCTTAAACCCTGAACCCATGGTCTAAGTACCTCCCCGGTACAGTTTATGTGCGCTGGATGGTGTAACCACATCCAGAAGCGGTTTGCTTCCAAACAGCTGCATTTCTTCCCATCTTTCCAGATAATTTTTCCTCTAGCAGTTGCACTGGCTTCCTGTCTTCCCCAGTCCTGTAACTAGAGGCACTCCTCTGATTCAGTCAAAGCATTCAAAGCTAATAAATAGAAGATATAAAGCACAGAGATAAATTGTCCCCTACACTAGGAACAGAAGCAGAATGCTTTGTGCATGTCAGAGAGGGAGAGAGCATTCAGAAGTGAGCAATTCAAGGCAGGGACCATGTTTTAATTTATCTTGGCATCCTCANAGCATCTTTTCATGTGTTTGTTAGCCATCCGTATGTCTTCTTTGGAGAAATGCCTATTGAGTTCTTTGGCCCATTTTTTGATTGGGTCGTTTATTTTTCTGGAGTTGAGCTGTATAAGTTGCTTGTATATTTTTGAGGTTAGTTGTTTGTCAGTTGCTTCATTTGCTATTGTTTTCTCCCATTCAGAAGGCTGTCTCTTCACCTTACTTATAGTTTCCTTTGTTGTGCAGAAGCTTTTAATTTTAATTAGATCCCATTTGTTTATTTTTGCTTTTATTTCCAGCATTCTGGGAGGTGGATCATAGAGGATCCTACTGTGATTTAGAGACATCATATTATAACTGACATCAAGTGGAAAAAAGGATCTTATGGCTTAGAACATCTGTACTGATCGACAATAACACAAGCTATAACCAGAAGGCTGATTTCCTCTATGATAAGGAGAACTATTTTTTTTGAAGTCTTGACTTCCCCAGAATTCTTCAATTTCAAGTCTACTAAATAATATTTTGATATGTTATGTTCCATTGTTTTTTAAAAAAACACTCTGTTTTAGGAATATAGTAGGAATCAAACAGCGACAGAAATCTTGTCAACAATTCCAAGAAAAGATAGTATTGAATGGGGAAATGCTAACCTCAGAACGTGTTCTGAAGTTAAAAAAAATCCCCTCTGCTTAAGGTTGTTTTATTGTGTAGAACATAATTTAATGGTTTTAATACATTTTAATAGGTTGGAAAGCTACCTGTTCTCTTGAATAAAAGAGATTGCCAGGGTAGAAATTTCTTGCACATTTTAGCTTCTTTCTCACGTTTCAGCTTGCTTTGTCCTGATTCTATAGACTCTTTGACCACAATCTCATTTCACTCCTTCAGCCTAATCTGAATGGATTTTGCTCTGTGATGCTGCCTAGACAGCCCCGAAGCAGCTTCTACTGATGGAACTGGAAGAAAAGCCCTGTCAGGGATCTCTCTGGGTGGTTGACAGTTAAGCCTATTTTTCAGGTGAAGTATCATTAAGTCTATTCTCATTATTGAAAGAGAAAGGATATAGTTACCCTCTATTCTGGAGGAGGGTTGTCTGGATAATCTTTTAGCAGGTACCACTATGACATTCATAATCTCAGTTCTGCCTGAACAAAGACGCTACCTGATTCTTGCATTAACATATAGTGCTTCTTAAATACTGTGGCAGGTGAGACTTCCAAAGACTCAAGAGCTAGCCACTATTGTACAGTAATCTGTAGGCGTCTACATAGGGAGCTGGCCAAGTAGCGACTGCAGGCAATATCTGGTGGGATGCTTGTTTTACAAACGGCACTTTTTATGTGCTATTTATTACTGCTTGAGCACTACAGCTGCAGGCTTGAGTAGCCTCAGACAGAGAATGGCAAAGTGAAAATATTTCCCGTTTGGTCTGCCAACCTCTGAAGATGAATGTGCCATAACCGTTAGGTTGACTACCAAACTGAAAGTCTTATGGTTTAGGAGAATTCCAAACTGTCCTGTTTTAATTACAGATACAGTCTCAAAATGTACTTTTTGAAAAATTTCATAAGTGCATTTTTTAAGAGAAGATACATCTACATTTATGTATATATATAATATATATGCAAAGGCCACAAGTACTACATTAGTAGAAACAAATATCTTCGCTACCCCAACCCTTAACATGTAGAAGCTCCGGGAAACAGCTGCTGCTGTACGCTGCGATCAGCTGGGGTCTGCCTTCTTTCTTCGATGTCTGTTTTGGGTGGAGGGTAGCTGCCTTCCGGGGCGGTGGTGGTTTCCTCTGTGCAGCGGCAGGAACCAGCCATGCCCCCTCTCTCTGGGGCCTTCCCGCCCCCCGCGCCAGCCCCAGGCCCTGGGGAGCCCGGCTGAGCCCCGTGCACCGGAGCCTCCCGCGTCCACGCGGCCGCGCGTCCACGTCCCGCCCCGCCCGTGTGGGCCTGCCTCCTTCCCCGCTGGCGAGCCCCGTCTCTACACGTGCGTCTCTTCCGTCCTTCCTGGTCGGCGCGGGGAGTGCCTGTGGCCGTCTGGAAGCGGTAGGAACATGCGACGCACAGGTGCTATCTGTCTCGGGGCGGGCTGCCGGTGCGAGCCGCTCCGCTGAGCGCGCGGGGTCCTGCGAGCCTCCCCAGGCCCGGGGGTCCCGGCGAGACGCCGGCGTGGGTCTGGGGGTCCCAGCGAGATGCCAGCTGGGCCCGGGGGTCCCGGCGAGCCTCCCCAGGCCTGGGGGTCCCGGCGAGACACCACGCAGGCCCGGGGGTCCCGGCAAGACGCCGGCGCGGGCAGGCGAGAAACGGGCACGAGGGAGCGCCAGGCTGCGCCGCCCCCACGCCCGCTGAGCTGTGGCTCGGGCCATCTGGCCCTGTTTCCGAGTCTTGGCCGAGTGGAGTTCACACCTGGAAGAGATGCTCCGCGTCTGTGGGCGCCACGCCCTCGGAGAGTGTTAAACTGGCCCCGGAAACTGCCGTCATGTGCTTATGCTCCGGAAAATTGTCCAGAGTCCTTAACGAGCTCTTTTCAGTTCCCGTTTCCTTGTTTCCAAATTCTCATCTCAAACTTTTAGCTTTCTCCCGTAGGACTTATTTTCCATCCGTTTTGCCTTACTTGCCAGGGCTTTTAAACACAGATTCTAACTCTGCGCCTAATTGCTTAAAAAGGGCTTAATCAATGTGGAATTTTTTATGTGGCCTGGCCTTTTTTTAATCAATAACATATATAAGTACAATGTTCCCTTTTTTAAATCATAAAAGCCACATTATTTTCTCATATGAAAACTATTCCTGTTTTTCTTTTTCTAATGTTTGGAGAAATGCCCTGTTTTTTTAGCACAAAGCCCAGGAATCAGAGAATCATATGACTTGAGGTCTAATTCCACCTCTTTCAACAATAACATTAGCCGTTTCGCACAGTTTACTCACCCACTCTGAACTCAGGATCTTCATCTTTACAATAAAGTCTTCCTTGTATCATCTCTAAAGATCTTTTCTAAATCCAGCAATCTGAAAAGATTTTGTTCCAGCTTAATTCTAGATTTGATGTTCAAGGAAGTGCTGAATAATTCTCCTGTTTCCTTAATGAAAAAAATCATGAAATGTTTCATATATACACAAAATACAGAGATTTTTATAACAAATACCCACCCTGATCCCCACTAACAAATATTAACACTGAACTGTTAATTAACACGATTGGTTTCCTTGGTAGCTCAGACAGTAAAGAATTTGCCTGCAAAGCAAGAGACCTGGGTTCCATCCCTGGGTCGGAAAGATCCCCTAGAGAAAGGAATGATCACCCACTCCAACATTCTTTCCTGAAGAATTTCATGGACGGAGGAGCCTGGTGGGCTACAGTCCATGGGGTCGCAAAGAGTCAGACACGACGGAGCGACTAACTCACACGCAGAGCCATAGTTGTGCCTGACTTTTTTTTTTTAATGATTAAAGAATCAAAGCATTATGTATTCACGTAAACTCCTTACTTAATAGACAAAAAGCACAAAATACTTTTATAGGTAGTGACTTCTTCAGAGCTCTTTCATGAGAAGTAGATATACATCCAGAATGCAAATATAAATTGATTCTGGTTATTGGAGGCAAAAATATTAATTTATTGAAAGCATATGTTGCAACATATGGAACCAAACAAAGGAATGAGCAGCCAGTCTTTGAGAAAAACAAGGAGCAGTGGTGTTCCATGAGATTTGGGGCAAGATTTTTCTGGTCTTCACTGTTAAATAAATCTGCTTCCTTCATTTCTGATCTTGGGTCCCACTGTTCAAGATTGCAGTTACTGGAGGAGAAAGAATGACTGGTCCAGCAGGAAGCGTGGCCCATCCTTCCAGTGAAGGCTGCCGCGTGCACTGGGTGAGGCAGTTTACAAGGCGGCACATGGAGAGGAGTCTTCATCTCCCATGTAAGACGGAGGTGCAGTGTCTGGGCAGGGATGCTCTTCTGCTAAACATGGAAGATGTCTGCCACGCTAATGGTAGCGACACGAGAAAGGGCACCTCATGTCTCTGATTACACGGGAATGTGGCTGCTAAGCCCAGCTGCTGTCCTCTGAAGCACATCGCTATGTTGGCACAGACCAGACTTTGCCAGGGCTGCTACCAGCCAGTGACTGAGTGAGGCAGGGCTGCTGAGACAGGTCCTCTCCAAGGAGAGGCCGGGATGCTCTGATGGTTGGCTTGGCTCGATGACTCCGTGACAGCCTTGGGAACTTTCCTTGGAACTGCACTGAGGTCTAAGACACTCTCACCCAGTCCTTCTTCCTTCTCTCTCGCTTTGGCTTGACCTGAGACCTGCACTGTGGTCTTCCCATCATTTGCTTCAAAGAGGACCAGCAAGAACCCAAGGTTGTTTATTAATATTCAGAAGATTCATTAAGCAGCACTTAAGAACCCCATGCCAGAGCCTTATTCCACCTTTTCCTACATTCTATATCCCTTTACCCTGTTCTACTTTTTCTTTTTGTTGTAGCATTTAAAGCCCCCTAATAAACCATACGGTTGTTTGTAGTTTGCTGTTTTTCTCTCAGAAGTAGAGTATGAGTTCTCTCAGGACACAAGACAGACAGCTGTTCTGTTTGGTTTACTGACGTGTTTCCCAACACTCAAAATAGTTTCTGGCCATTGCAGGCAGTCAGCAAAAATATGCTGAATGAATGAATAACTATGTCCAATTGCTTGTAATGCAATCTCCAAATATTTTCTTTTGGGTCCTAGACGAAGTAGTTCCAGAGTCCCAGACCCCCTTAACCACGCTGCATGTACGTTGGCTTTATGCTTATTGGTACCAACAGTTATTCCCCTCACCCCGCAAAGACTATAGATTTATCCCTCTAAAGCCATGTGCAATTAGAGAGGGTTAGCTTGATCCTCCGATTCTCGTTTAATCCAAGTTCTTTTATACCGAACAACCGCAAGTCTAAAGGAATCTTAAATTGCTTTCCTTAAAGTCAAGCATCAAGGGAGTGAGTTTGTCTCAGCACCTTGTTCTCAGAAAGAAGTGGCTTCTGAGGAGCAACCACAGGGCCAAGCCTGTCGGATGAGACGTCTGTCTGCTCGCGGACAGTGGTCAGGCGTGGGTGGCCTTCTCTCCCCTGGGCCCCCGGAGAAACGCCCATGGCCCAGTGTTGGGCGGCTCAGCTCTGTCTGTCGTCTGCAGAGGAGAGAAGAGCATCGGGCGCGCTGTGTGTGTCCTCCCTGAAGCCGCAGGGGCGCCAAGGTCACCGTTTCTAGGGAAGAGGCAGAAGCACCCTGCAGAGAGGGCTCAGGCAAAGGTTTTGTGAAGGAGGTCAGGACATGATGCCCGTGCACCTTAACAGCTTAGGGAACTGCGCCTAACGACTGAAATGACAAAGTCTTTATAACTGCATCCTCACTGTCTCAACAAGGGGCTAAAAACAGTACCAGAGATGGTTTTCAGATCTCATTATCTATTCGGTTATTGAAGAAAAGTTAAAAATTAGGGCCATATGTACCTAAGTGATGGATGTATTCCAATCGAGAACTGAAGTAGCTGAATTTCACTGCGAATAGAGTTTCTCCAGTTATTTTTGGGTTGAGAGTGAAATGTGTTGATTATCCAAAGGCTTTATTTCACTTTTGTCTCTTTTAATATGACATTTTAAAAATAATATGTATCATTGTATTCTAGAGCACAGGCAGAAAGGAAGATTAAACTCAACTTTTAAAGCATTGTTCATAGATTGCGATCATTCCCAGAAGTTTAGAGAAAAGCCACATTAGAAATCAAACTCAGGCCTGGGTTTAAAGCCTGCTGTTTGACACTACTTAGGTGTGGGAACCCTGAAGAAAATGCCACACATGGCAATTTCCCCAGTTGTAAACTATGGGTCAGCCTGTGAAAATGTCGGTCAGGGTGATAAATGAGAAGTTTACCCAGAATGCATAGAGAGCTTGTGGCTCAGTGTCCAGCACACGGTGGTGGTTTATTCACCAAGTCGTGCTCGGCTCTTGAGACCCCATGGAGTGTAGTCTATCACACTCCCCTGTCCATGGGATTCTCCAGGCAACAATCCTGCAGTGAGTTGCCATTTCCTTTCCCAGGGGATCTTCCCTATCCAGGAATCGAACCCAGGTCTCCTGCATTGCAGGCAGATTCTTTACCGACTGAACTGTGAAGGAAGCCCATGATAGAAGTTAGTGAATGAGAGCTGCCCCTAAACATCACACTGTCAGGAATCCCTTGGCTCCGTTTCTCACTGGACTGCACTCAGCTCTCATGGCGCCTCCTATAAACCTATCCCAGATGAATCTGTGGCTACCTGTACGTGAAAAATTCTTTCAGTTGTATGCTTCTGTCTGTCAGAAGCAGTTAGGTTTTCTTAAGGCAAGTAATAAATAGCTCTACTGGTCAAATCTCCATTAAATGATTTGTTGAGCAAGGTTGCTGGCAGTATTGACTAAAGCACATCATGGAGATATTTTTCAGATCTCAAGTTCCCAGGCTCCTCTTGTGTTTAATGGTTAGAGATTTTTGAGGACGCTGATACATACTCCTGGGAGAGGAAAGAGGTATTTGTATTTAAGGAGAGACAGAACTTGGAACCAAATGGAAAGATGAAGAAAAAAGAAAGAAAAGCTTGGCCCATTCTATGCAGCCAAGATCAGTTGATTTGTATCTACTCTTTCCTTCTGTTTTAAAAAACTTTTCTTTCCCTCTTTCCTTTTGTAAGTTACCCTAACTCAAAACAGAACTTTTCTCAGAGTCTGAAATGGGATATCTGTTGGAACTGAATCATGGATAATACATGCAAAGTGATCACCCAGTCCTGAACTCTTTATTTCCTATGGCAGATCTCTAGAGCTGCCAGAATTCTGCTATGTATTCCTTTATGCTTATTCTAGCAAAGCTGAAAACAAGGATCTGAGAAGAAAGGAAAGGGAAGAACCGGTCACCCTACACTCCACCGCTGTGCACCGTCTGTGTGTGTCCGCCTAGGTTTTTCTTTTTCTCTAAAGAAGCAAGCGCTGTGCCGTGCTTAGTCGCTCAGTCGTGTCTGACTCTAGCAACCCCATCGGCGGTAGCCCGCCAGGCTCCTCTGTCCATGGGATTCTCCAGGCAAGAACACTGGAGTGGGTTGCCCTGCCCTCCTCCAGGGGATATTCCCAACCCAGGGTTCACACCCAGGCCTCCTGCCTTGCAGGTGGATTCTCTACCAACTGAGCCACAAGGGAAGCCCAAAGAAACAGGCTTTAAAAATTTTAAACGCGTTGTTTCCTGAGATCTCCATTTTTCATTAAATGTTGAGATAAAAGGTGTCCTTAGACCCTGCCCAGCTCAGCGAGATTTCCAGCTGACTCGGTTCCTGTCCCACCAAGCCCGCTCTGCCTTCCACTGCTGCACAAGGAACCCGGGCCCCAGTGTTCTTAAGTCCCGTGCCTTAGGATCCTGGGGCATCTGGAGGAGAGCTGTCCACTCGAGGCAGATTCCCTGGGAACGGAGCACAGATCTGAAACACACCCGGGCTGCACCGCAGATGGATGGTCCTCGGAAGAGGTGTTTCCTGCAGGGAAGTTGAAGGAAGGCTTCCTGCAGGTTAAAGGTGGAGGCTTTACCTGCTAATCCTCCGAAGAATCCTTGCTTCTGTCACTTAGAGGAGCACGGGCTCCTGGAAGCCCTGGAGACGCTGCTGTGGGGCTTGTCTTCCTGGGACTTCTTCCTCCTTTGGAATCTGACCCTTCTCTTAGATCACCTCCTCACCCCACCATCCCATTCCTGTTTTCCTTTCCCATTCCGTGAAAATAGATCCTCCATGTTGAGAAAGTGTCTGGATGCTATGCTGATTTTTTTTAAGCAAGCAAGCAGTGAAAAGCCATTGGGTGTTTTTAACCAGGACCCTGTATTTCCACAGATTCTTTAAGCAGCCTGGGGAGAGAAACTAAGGGTGGAGAGAAGACGGTTGGAGAGTGGGCGGGAGCTCAGGGCCAGGGCGGGCGGAAAGGGCCAGGCTGGGGCCCGCCGCGCCGGCGTCCCTCGGCCTCTTCCTGCGGCAGAGCCTGGGGTCCCGCCACCCAGCCGCAGCAGGGCCTCGTTGGCACACCCGCCGCCCTGTGGCAACAGCCTCCCCGAACTGCATTCCCTGGCTGGGTTTCTACACATTGTCAACCCATATCACACCACGGAGTTTCCAGCACTGAGACCGCGGTGACAGGGAGTGAGGCGCGCCAGGGCTGCTGTGAAACCGAGGAGCACCTCAGAATGCTGGCCGCCCAATACTGACGCAGGGGGCTGTGTTATCGTAGCCCCAGCGTCAAAGACTAACGATCACACCTGTTTATCCTTAAAAATCCAGTCAAAACCCTGCTTGATACAAGGCTTATGCAGAGGGTCCCCGGGTTTCCCAGGTGGCTCAGTAGTAAAGACCTCATCTGCCAACGCAGGAGACCCGGCTTCCATCTCTGGGTGGGGAAGATCCCCTGGAGAAGGAAGTGGCAACCCACTCCGGTATCCTTGCCTGGACAGCCCATGGACAGAGGAGCCTGCAGGGTACCGTCCACGGGGCTGCAGAAGGGCAACTCAGCACCTGAACGGCAGCCGCAGAGCCCCGTCCCCTCGCCGCTGCTCCGTCACCGGAGACGCAGCGCGCGTTGCATCGAGGCAGCGCTTCTGCTAGAGAGAAGGGAGCAACTCTCAGCTCAGCCTTCCGTACATTTCTGCCTCTTCGTATTAAGTTATTGAACCATGAACTCATACTAGAAACCTTGCCATTAGTCTACACTTCTTGCCAAATATAATCTTCTGGAGATATGTGGAAAGAATATACCTTCTTTCAATTAGAAATATCACCAAGTCAGATTCTCTCGCACCCTTGTTTCCCAGTGAAGTAAAAGAAAGTACCAAAAAAGGCGACGTGGGTCCTTCCACCAGGTTTCAACCCTATGTGATTATTTATGCAATTCCAAAAATACAGTTTACCGTGTAGGGTATAAACCTTGCTTTCTCCCCATGAATTGTGTTTATCTGCGGAAATGAAAGGTGTTATTAACGTAAATCTTGGCAGAGCCTCATCTGATTTCGTGCTCACCAACCCACAGGGTAATTACTATTGCTATATACAGAGGGAGTTTAACACTGACACGATGTCTGCCCTCTAACCCTGCTTTTCAGAACCCTTCCCATCTTTGGAGGCCGAGGGGTTTTCTTCCTTGCTTCTTAACCCTAAGAGAGATTTATTGTACGAAGTCTGGGTGGCTGATGAGTGAAAGACATTACGTGACCATCATTGTGTCTGTGGGTGAGAAAGGAAGAAGCAGGCCCCGGGGGACTGCCCTGAGTTATTACAGGCATGCAAGGCTGAAGATCTGTCAGAGAGTCAGGGTGGAGACGCCGAAGACAGCAGGGAAGGGAAAGGTCAGTGAGCAAGCTAAGCGACAAGGGTGTTGCTTTGAACCTGATTGGTAGGTTTTGGCATTGGTTCTCTTTTTCTGGAAGAAGGAGCAAATGACTTATGCTTTGCTTTCTAACATGAAGATACCCAAAGCCATATTTGTAAGCAAGCTGGTGTGGTTAAATAGGATGGCAGCTAAAGGCAGAAAGGGGGAAGGGAGCGTGGAGGGAAGGAAGGAAAGACGGAGAAAATTGGCGTATATATCGTTCATGCTGTTCCTGGTTCACTTGTCATATACACAGTGGGAATGCAGAGAGTCGCCTAGTTGAAGTCACCTCATTACACAGTTTCTATTTAGAGCGACCCATGTTAACGAAGGGGCTTCCCAGGTGGCTCTCATGCTAAAGAACCCGCCTGCCCATGCAGGAGTTGTAAGGGACGGGACTCGGGTTTGATCCCTGGGTGGGGAAGATCCCCTGGAGGAGGGCACGGCAGTCCCCTCCAGTGTTCTTGCCTGGAGAATCCCAGGGACAGAGGAGCCTGGTGGGCTGCCGTCTGTGGGGTCACACGGTCTGATACGACTGAAGCGACTCAGCAGCAACAGCAGCCGCAGTGTGTGTATGTCAGTCCCAGCCTCCCCTCCTATCCCTCCTGCTCCCTACCCTCGTTGGGAACCATAAATAAGTTCTCTTGTACCTTTTCTCTTCAGATCCACATATAAGCGCTACCCCAGGTGTTTGTCTCTGGCTTGCCTCACGCAGTACGATGGGGTCGTCTCTAGGTCCATCCACGTTGCTGCACACGGCATTACTTTGTTCTTTATTGGGGTATTAAGTATCACTTTTAAGAATATTTTCTTGAAATAAAACATACGTACTGAAAAATACATGCGTGTAGAGTCTGAGGAGTTCCAAAACCTGAGTGCTCCCATGTAGTCATCACAAAGGGCACGAAAGATGGCCCAGCGTCCCAGAGCCTCCCGCCCTGTGTTCCCTCCCAGCCTCCCAAAGGGAACCGCTGACTCGACCTGTAACAGCACAGGTTAGTTCACTTGTTTTTGTACTTATTTAAATGGATTCTGCTGCTCCGTGTCAGGCTGCATACACTCAACAATATGTTAGCCTACTGCCGATCACTGTATCATCGCTCGTTCACACTGCTGAATAATGCTGTGTTACGAAAATGTATCTTGATACTGCCAAACATTTCTTAAAATATATGTGCTAATTTGCAACCCCTCAGCAATGTAGGAGAGTTCAAGTGACAAAATATCCTCCCCAAAACTGGTATTTCCCATCGTTTTTTCTTTTAATATTCTGGTGCACAAGCATTGATTTTTAAACTGGCTAAATAAACCTCTAGGAAGCTCACACCAAACAAAGATCTTCATTTAGGAACCAGTGTGTGCTGGAGGTGGGAAGGGGCAAAGTTTTATCAGTTTGAATGCTTCAACCTCAATATGTTCAAAGAAGAAATACAGCTTGAATATCGTAAGCAGAAAGGTCTCAGCACAGACCAGCAGTTTTCTTGAAAATGCCGCTTTATTTTCAGAGAAAGCCCTTCATGTGGAAATGAAGAGGTATCTATATGGGCTAGACATGTATGGAATCTAAGCACTGACATTTTTGAGATTTGTAGGGAGTCGTGGGCTAGCAGGCAACGGTAAGGGCTTTATGAACTATGCCGTGAATGATGTGATTTTCGCACAGAAGCAGGGGGCGGTGGCTGATGCGTTTCTCTTTTACCGTTGCAGGGTCTCCATTTTGGTGCCTGTTGGATATTGTTCCCATAAAGAATGAGAAAGGAGATGTGGTCCTTTTTCTGGCCTCGTTCAAAGATATAACAGACACGAAAGTGAAGATTACTCCAGAAGATAAAAAAGAAGGTTTGTGCTGTTTTCAGAAAACATTGACAGATGGAATAACATTTTGAATTTGTTTACTCAGAAACTCCAGTAGGGAAAAAGAGTGTTTTTAATAACAGCAACTGATAAATATTCATAACTCTTAGCAGTCAGTATCTGGCGCTTTTCCCGAAATCACAGAGTCACGTGAATTTGCATTCTCCTGTTTGTAGCAAAGATTCACTTGACAGGAACCAGAAGTTTGTATTCTGATTCCAAGAGGATGAGGATGGAAACATTTGTATCAGAGTACACAGATTCATACCACCTGGTTTTATCAGGGAAAAATACAAACTGATAGTGATAAGTGAAGTTAAAATGAGGCAATTAAAAATATAACTCTCAATTTAAACTGATGTACAGCAGCTCAGAACTTAAAAGTGCAAGATTTTATTTTAGGTACAAAACACAGAACTCGATTTCGTGCTTTGTTAGAGTGGAACATTGCAGATGTGTATCTGTATCTTGCAATAATAATCTGTGTTGACATAGACAAGATTTTCAATGATTTTTTTAAAAGATTCTTAAACTTTATATTGCTTACCTTATAGCTTCTGTTTATAGTTTATGAGGAAATTCCCTGAATTTATGTAAGAAGACAAAAATTAACACTGGAAAAATGGCCCATATTATTTCGCTTAAACAGAAGTATAGTGGGACATTTTGATGACCAGAGAAAAAGCAATTGTCATTGTAGGCATTTCCCACAGAGTTCTTTATAAGAATCAGCTATTTCGCATTTTAACAACTATGTCTTTTTCAAAATGTATCTGGGTGTTTTATATATATTAGGTCTTTTGAATGACAACACAGATTGAGAGCTATTTAGTGTCCCCACCTCCCAACATCTATCATTTGGAATGTTTGCAAATGCATGACTGTTTTCCTGAGTATTTGCATAACTAAATATTGTGGGATGTTTTACATACAGGAGAGGCAAGCATTCATATCAGTAAAGTTACTTGAATATCAGGGCAAGTGTAATACCTGCCCAAGGAGAGAAAAGTGTGTCAACAGGTGCACATGATTTTTGTTTCTGTTTTCAAATTTTTCTTTGCTGTTATGGGAAGAAGGTAAGTGTGAAGTGCATTTACTTAGAACACCTCTAACACCAACTGTAGGTTTTTTTTTTCCCTTACTGATGTTGAAGCTGAAACTCCAATACTTTGGCCACCTGATGCGAAGAGCTGACTCATTAGGAAAGACCCTGATGCTGGGAAAGCCTGAGGGCAGGAGAAGGGGACGACAGAGGGTGAGATGACTGGATGGCATCACTGACTCAATGGACATGGGTTTGAGTGAACTCCGGGAGTTGGTGATGGACAGGGAGGCCTGGAGTGCTGCTGTTCACGGGGCCGCAAAGAGTCGGACACGCTTGAGCGCCTGCACTGAACGGACCTGAACCACCAGCTCTGCAGCTCTCTGGACACTGTGGGGTTCCCTAACACTTAATTCAGCTCTGACGCTATTTTTGCTGTTCAGTTGCTCAGTCATGTCCGACTCTTTGCGACCCATGGACGCACACCAGGCCTCCCTGTCCATCACCAACTCCCGGAGTTCACTCAGACTCATCTCCATCAATTTCGTTATGCCATCCAACCATCTCATCCTCTGTCATCCCCTTCTCCTCCTGCCCCCAATCCCTCCCAGCATCAGNAGACCTTTGTTGACAAAGTAATGTCTCTGCTTTTCAATATGCTGTCTAGGTTGGTCATAACTTTAACATCTCTTTGCAGCTAAGCAGGTTTTCTGTAGTTATGGCTGTGTGTGTGTGCTAAGTCTCTTCAGTTGTGTCCGACTCTTTGTGACCTTTTGACTGTAGTCTTCCAGACTCCTCAGTCCATGGGATTCTCCAGGCTAAATGTGGTCAAATGTTAGAGACAGTTCAAAGTAACTAAATGTCAGCATGCCCTGAAAGACATCTCATCATGCTCTAAAGAAGAAGATACTTGCCCAGGGATAAGCATCATCAGCATGACCGTGAAGGTGTTTGGGACATTGAAGTGTTGAGAGCTTGACTTACAGTCTTTAAATGACAATTGAAGGCCAGAAATCCAGTTCGCTTAAGCTGGGATTTGTTTTTCCTCTTTGGAGTCTACCACACTAATGGTTTGAACAGCCTAATGATTCTCTCAACAGAGCTCATCTTCTTTTTTCAGAAATGCTTCTGTCTTTTAAAAGACCTGTTTTAGTATGTGACCCAGAGTACTCCAAAACTACCGGAATAAGACGTCACTCTCACAGCACTTCAAAACCCAGTGGTGTATCTATATAGAAGTTTTAAACATACTGAAACATTGAGACAGTTGGCCTTTGTTAAGCCTGTGGAGCTGGTTTATTGATGCTTTGATATTCTAACTCTGCATTTGGTGATTTTTGTACCAAAAATGGTGACCATTTGTCAGATATGCCGACTGGATAGGACAAAAGGGCAGGCAAAAGAATTTAGGTTAGAGTGTCAATGCTTTTTCCGTAGACCAAATTCATTTGCTCTGCTGGCCCATTAAAGAGAAAATAAGAGAAAGTGTCTTTCTGTGGGTATTTGATTCTTCCGCTCTTGCGACTGTGTCTTTATTCATTTTCTCAGCTGGCCTTTATTGGATGCCTCCCATGCACTAGCCATCACAGAATCTCTAGTGACACAGCTTTGAAGAAGGTAAAGGATAGATGAGATTTTTGTCCTCCTGAGCTTGACAAGTGAGCAGGCAGTTGCAGTGAATTTGCTGGTAGCGGGAGTACAAGGAGAGACGTTTAACACAGGCATAAAGAATTGGCAGAATTTGGCCAGATAAAAGTGAATGGTAAATACAGAGACCAGAAGAAAAACGGGACATGGCTTGANGTTTTTTTTTTTTTTTCCCTTAGGCTCCTAAATCAATGCAAATGTTGACTGTAGTCACAAAATTAAAAGACACTTGCTCCTTGGAAGAAGAGTTATGACCTATCTAGACAGTGTATTAAAAAGCAGAAACATTACTTTGCTGAAAAATGTTCATCGAGTCAAAGCTATTGTTTTTCCAGTGGTCAGGTAGGAATGTGAGAGTTGAACCAAAAAGACTGAGTGCCAGAGAATCAATGCTTTTGAACTGAGGTGCTGGAGAAGATTCTTGAGAGTTCCCTGGACTGCATCGAGATCAAACTAGTCAATCCTAAAGGAAATCAGTCCTGAATATTCATTGAAAGGATTGATGTTGAAGCTGAAGCTCCAATACTATGGCCACCTGATACAAAGAGCTGACTCATTGGAAAAAACCCTGATGCTGGGAAAGACTGAGGGCAGGAGGGGAAGGGGATGACAGAGGTCCATATGGTTAGATGGCATCACCAACAATAGACATGACCGTGAGCAAGCTTCAGGCTGGTGAAGGACAGGGAAACCTGGTTTGCTGCAGTCCGTGGAGCTGCAAAGAGTCAGACACTACTGAGCAAGTGAACAACAACAAAGGCCCCAGTGGATGGCATCACCAACAATAGACATGACCTTGAGCAAGCTTCAGGCTGGTTAAGGACAGGGAAACCTGGTGTGCTGCAGTCTGTGGAGTTGCAAAGAGTCAGACACTACTGAGAAGTGAAAAACAACAAAGGCCCCAGTGGACTGAAATAAAATCATAAGACTGTTAAGGATTCCATAATTTATAGAGATTAATACACTATTGTTGAGTCCCTTCTGGGACTTCCAAGAATCCTCACTTGGTGAATAGCTACTTGGAAGACTGAATACGATCTAAACTGAGAGCCTATATAGTTTGTAGTAATGGCTATGACCCAATAGTAGGGATCAGCACACTTTTTCTTTAAAGTGCCACATTTTTAAAAGCAATTAGTAAACAAATATTTTAGGTTCTGTAAATCACACAGATTATCTTTCTTTCATGTGTGTGCTAAGTTGCTTCAGTCATGTTCAACTCTTTCCAACACTGTGGACTGTAGCTCACAAGCTTCTCTGATCAAAGGATTATCCAGGCGAAAATACTGGAGTGGGTTGCCATTTCCTTCTCCAGAAGATCTTCCCAATCCAAAGATGGAACTCACGTCTCTTTATGTCTCCTGTTTTGGCAGGAGTTTCTTTACCTCTAGTGATACCTGGTAAGCCAAAGCGAAAGTGTTAGCCATTCAATCTTGTCTGCCTGTTTTCAGACCTGTGGATTGTAGTCTGCCAGACTCCTCTGTCAATGTGATTTTCCAGATGGTAATACTGGAGCCATTCCAATCTAGAGGGGACCTTCCCAACCCGGGAATTGAACCTGAGTCTCCCACATTGAGGGCAGATTCTTTACTGTCTGAGCCACCAGGGAAGCCCTGTTTAGTCTTCTTTATTTATAACCCATGAAAGACGAAAAGCCTATTATTAGTTATCTGGCTATCAAAAACAAAACAACAACAACAAAACAGGCCAGTGGGACAAATTTGTTCTCCTAAACAGTAGTTCTCCCACCCTTACCCTGTAGGAACACAGATGAGAAAAATACAGGTAGCAAAGATGATTTCAGAAATACCACAAACCTGGATTAATAAAGAATATTATAAAATAATTCAAATGCTAGGGCTGATAATTGCTAGAAGGAAGAGAGAGTTTGAATGCATCCTTTTGGATAATGTTAACAAGATTTAAGATTTCTAGCAGAATATCTAGAAAACTGTGTAAGGGGAAATAGATGGCATGAAAGATAATTTAAGGTCTTTAATTTTGACTTGATGTTATAAAGAGAATTAAACCTATTGTTTGAAAATCACTTATATTGGTACCATACATTCTGGTACCAGCAGCTAGGTCAGGTGGAGATTTATCACATCAAAAATTTCTGAATGATATTTTATGAGCTTATTACAAACCAAGGAGAGGGGTGCAATTTTAATAGAAAAAAAAGGAATTAAATGTGCTGGATTAATTAAATAATTCTTCACCAAAGAAGGACTAGAGATGGACACAAGCAGATGGAAGATTAAAGGAAAGGAGTGGGGAGAATTCCCTTTTCTTTTCACATTTACTCTTCCTGTATTCAAGGTCATCAAGTTAGGTTAATTAAGAGAAATTTCTTTGTGTTGCTCTTGGTGGGCTCTTGACCAGCAGCATTTGTCTACTCCACCTGAGAGATCCTTACTACTTGACCATAAAGAGTACAGATAATACTTCAGTCAACAAAGTCAAATATCTCCTTGTTTTAGATAACAACTAGTAAGGACTTGGCTCCCACCTCTGTTACCTGGAGCCAAGGAAGGAAAGAGTGCTCATACTTCTTGAGGCCATAATGTAGACTGTACATCTTTACTCCTGAGTCCCTCCAGACCCTGTTCTGTTATACTAGCTAATCACTTCCTCTATGCCCTGGGTTGTCTTCTTTCTTCCTTCCCTACCACAGCCCCATCATCTTTTATCTGTCTTTCTAAGAAAAGGAGTACATCAAGGCTGTATATTGTCACCCTGCTTATTTAACTTGTATGCAGAGTACATCATGAGAAATGCTGAGCTAGGGGAAGCACAAGCTGGAATCAAGATTGCTGGGAGAAATATCAATAACCTCAGTTCTGCAGATGACACCACACTTATGGCAGAAATTGAAGAAGAACTAAACAGCCTCTTGATGAAAGTGAAAGAGGAAAGTGAAAAAGTTGGCTTAAAGCTCAACATTCAGAAAATGAAGATCATGGCATCTGGTCCCATCACTTCATAGAAAATAGATGGGTAAACCATGGAAAAAGTGGCTGACTTTATTTTTCTGTGCTCCAAAATCACTACAGATGGTGATTGCAGTCATGAAATTAAANCTTAAAGCTCAACATTCAGAAAATGAAGATCATGGCATCTGGTCCCATCACTTCATAGAAAATAGATGGGTAAACCATGGAAAAAGTGGCTGACTTTATTTTTCTGTGCTCCAAAATCACTACAGATGGTGATTGCAGTCATGAAATTAAAAGACGCTTACTCCTTGGAAGGAAGGTTGTGACCAATCTAGATAGTACATTAAAAAGCAGACATTACTTTGTCAACAAAGGTCCATCTAGTCAAGGTTATAGTTTTTCCAGTAGTCATGTATGGATGTGAGAGTTGGACTATACAGAAAGCTGAGCACCAAAGAAGTGATAGTTTTTTTTTTTTTTT
>SJYV01049902.1:0-12693 GCA_006410875.1 Neotragus pygmaeus | reverse complement strand
CTCTGATGCCCTCTTGCAACACCTACCATCTTACTTTGGTTTCTCTTACCTTGGGCATGGGGTATCTCTTCACGGCTGGTCCAGCAAAGCACAGCCTCTACTTCTTACCTTGGACGAGGGGTAACTCCTTACTGCTGCCCTCCCTGACCTTCAACCTGGGATAGCTCCTCTAGGCCCTCCTGTGCCCTAGCAGCCACAGCTCCTCAGGTTGCTCCTCCCAGCTGCCACCCCTGGCCTCGGGCGTGGGATTGCTCCTCAGGGCCACTGCCCCTGGCCTCGGACATGGGGTGTCTCCTCCAAGACTCCGCTGACCTCAGATGTGGGGTAGCTCCTCTATGCCGCCACCCCTGACCTCGGACAAGGGGTGTCTCCTCCTAGCTGCCACTGACCTCGGATGCAGGGTAGCTTCTCTTGGCCATTGGCCCTGGCCTCAGATGTGGGGTATCTCCTCTCAGCCACTGTCCTTGACCTCAGACGTGGGATGTCTCCTCCCAGCCACCACTGACCTCAGACTTCGGTAGCTCCTCTCAGCTGTTCCTGCTCCGTTGAAGCCTGGCACTCTCAGCCGCTGCCCATGACCTCGACGTGGGGTAGCTCTTCTCAGCCGCACTTAGTGCGCCAGGTCGCAGACAAGACATGCTCGCGAGGCAACCCAAGACAGGCGGGTCATGGTGGAAAGGTCTGACAGAATATGGTCCACTGGAGAAGGGAATGGCAAACCACTCCAGTATTCTTGCCTTGAGAACNGAGATCACCTCCTCTCGACGGGACGGTCGGCAGCCCACCCCTGAAGAAGTAGGGAAAGGAAGTCTGATTTTGTGCCAAGCAGGGGCACAGGGGATCCCTCTCGAGGTGTGGGGTGCACCTCGAGGTTCCTCTCGAGTGGAGACGTGTTTGTCGGGTGATTCTGGAGTGACTGTAAGCATGTGAAGGACTCCGTCGAAGGTCCTGAGGGATGGGAGTGACTTCCCGTGATGTGCCGCAGAGGACAAGGGCCTCATCCTGCCTGGAGGGGAGATCCTCCCGGTTTTTCTCGAGTTGCGGCAGATGCCTCTCCAGTTACGACGTGGACCCCAGGGACCCGCCCCTGTGGCCTCCAGAAAGGCCAGGCACCAAGCCAGTTGCCAGGGGCCTATGGGGATTCCTTGGCCGGCAGTTCCGGCTCCTATGTCCCCGTCTGGCACCTGAGGATTCCTCGCTGCTGCAGACGTGGACCGTGGGGATCCTCTGGAGGCTCCACAGGGGAGTCAGTTCTCGTGTTCAGTGGAGACGTGCACCTCCGCTGTCCTCCCGAGCTGAAGCTGCAGGGTCAGGCGTCCCGTCGAGCTGAAACAGGGGTCAATGGGCTGCCCATCGAGGCTTTCCCACAGGGTTGAAACACGTGCCACCGAGGTGTGAGCCAGCCTTCGGGGTGACTGCCTGGGCNCCAATCGTGTCTGACTATTCATGACCCCAGAAACTGCAGCACACGAGGCCTCCGTGTGCCTTACCATATCCTGAAGTTTGCACATCACTGATGACATCTAACTATCTCATCCTCTGTTGCCCTCTTCTCACTCTGCCTTCAGTCTTTCCCATATATAATCAGGCAGTGAATAATTTCTGGTACAGTTCAGCTCAGTTCAGTTGCTCAGTCGTGTCTGACTCTTTGCAACCCCATGAACTGCAGCACGCCATGCGTCCCTGTCCATCACTAACTCCTGAAGTTCACTCAAACTTACATCCACCGACTTGGTGATGACATCCTGCCATCTCGTCCTCTGTCGTCCCCTTTGCCTCCTGCCCTTAAACCCTCCCAGCATCAGAGTCTTTTCCAATGAGTCAACTCTTGGCTTAAGGTGGCCAAAGTACTGGAGTTTCACCTTCAGCATCATTCCTTCCAAAGAACACCCAGGACTGATATCCTTCAGGATGGACTTGTTGGATCTCCTTGCAGTCCAAGGGACTCTCAAGAGTTTTCTACAACACCACAGTTCAAAAGCATCAATTCTTCAGCACTCAGCTTTCTTCACAATCCAACTCTCACATCCATACATGAACACAGGAAAAACCATAGCCTTGACTAGATGGACCTATGTTGGCAAAGTAATGTCCCTGCTTTTCAATATGCTATATTATTTGATCATAACTTTCCTTCTAAGGAGTAAGTGTCCTTTTATTTCATGGCTGCAGACACCATCTGTAGTGTGTGGAACCCAAAAAAATAAAGTCTGACACTGTTTCCACTGTTTCCCCATCTATTTCTCATGAAGTGATGGGACCGGATGCCATGATCTTCATTTTCTGAATGTTGAGCTTTCAGCCAACGTTTTCACTCTCCTCTTTCACTTTAATCAAGAGGCTTTTTAGCTCCTCTTCACTTTCTGCCATCAGGGTGGTGTCATCTGCATCTGAGGTTATTGATCTTCCTCCTGGCAATCTTGATTCCAACTTGTGCTTCTTCCAGCCCAGCGTTTCTCATCTTCACGACCAAGATAGCCATGATGGTGTGATCACTCACTGAGAGCCAGACATCCTGGAATGTGAGGTCAAGTGGGCCTTAGAAAGCATCACTACGAACAAAGCTAGTGGAGGTGATGGAATTCCAGTTGAGCTATTTCAAATCCTGAAAGATGATGCTGTGAAAGTGCTGCACTCAATATGCCAGCAAATTTGGAAAACTCAGCAGTGGCCACAGGACTGGAAAAGGGGAGTTTTCATTCCAATTCCAAAGAAGGCAGTGACAAAGAATGCTCAAACTACTGTACAATTGCACTCATCTCACATGCTAGTAAAGTAATGCTCAAAATTCTCCAAGCCAGGCTTCAGCAATACATGAACCGTGAACTTCCTGATATTCACACTGGTTTTAGAAAAGGCAGAAGTTTTAGAAAAGACCAGAGATCAAATTGCCAACATCCGCTGGATCATAGAAAAAGCAAGAGAGTTCCACAAAGACATATATTTCTGCTTTATTGATTATGGCAAAGCCTTTGACTGTGTGGATCACAATACACTGTGGAAAGTTCTGAGAGATGGGCATACCAGACCACCTGACCTGCCTCTTGAGAAACGTGTATGCAGGTCAGGAAGCAACAGTTAGAACTGGACATGGAACAACAGACTGGCTCCAAATAGGAAAAGGAGTATGTCAAGGCTGTGTATTGTCACCTTGCTTATTTACTTATATGCAGAAGACATCATGAGAAATATTTTCTGGTAACTATCAGATAAAGACCGGTGAAGTCTACTTTAACAGATATACAGCTCCATACTCTTCCATGTGAAGTTTGTCTTTATCACTGGCCCCCTCCCAGCTTCCATCCCCAGGCTTATTCCAACCTTGGAATCCTGCAGTGGTTTATTGCTTCTGTTTCTGCAGGTCAAGGCTCCAATCCTCCCTCCTGTGTGTTGCTGTTTCAAATCTCTGGTGGGCAGCCAGCACTTTCTTTTCTCTGACAGAGATTAGCGGCAAAGGTCAGAGTTGTGTGTGATTGAACACTTGCAATCTAGACTCATTACCTCTTAGTCATCGCAACAATTTAGGGTTTCCTGAAAGCAAATAATTAATATAGAAGAATTTTAATCAATGTGATCATCAGGTAGAGAGAATTGAGCCAGAAAAAATGTGAGCTAAGACAATCTGGAGTGACATGGTACTATTGATAAGATTGATGACATCACTTTTCAGATTTTTAAAATTTATTTATTTTAATTGGAGGCTAATTACTTTACAATAATGTATTGGTTTTGCCATACATCAACATAAATCCATCACGGGTATACACGTGTTCCCCATCCTGAATCCCTCTCATCTCCCTCCCCGTACCATCCCTCTGAGTCATCCCAGTGCACCAGCCCCAAGCATCCTGTATCCTGCATCGAACCTGGACTGGTGATTAGTTTCTTATATGATATTATACATGTTTCAATTCCATTCTCCAAAATCATCCCACCCTCTCCCTCTCCCACAGAATCCTTAACATTATCAGATCTGTGTAACTCTAAAGACCCAGATCTAACCCAGATCTAAGTGGGTGGGTCTGGGAAAATCATCTACAAACACATCCTGAAGCCCTCAATAACAGTAACAAATCAATCAGAATGCAAACACCTCAAGGTACTGTGTGTACCACTTTATGCTTACATTTTCAATTTAGTATTGTATGCAGCTTTTGGCAGGAAAGTGCTCTCTGCAGGAGGCACTTTTGTCTTGTCCCTAACATTAAACTACGCACCCCATGCCTGAACACAGGTCTGAAAACTTTCGATCATACAATGCCTTGCCTAACTTTTTTTTTTCTGAATAAAAAGTAGAAAAGAAGAATAAGTGATTAACACGACCAGATTTCTTCCCCAGCTTCCCCTTCAGTGATCTCACTAACAAATTGCATGAACAAGACAGCATCTAAGGAAAAATTGTAAGTTGACAAGGCTGCACACAATGAGGGGTGATGATGACTCTGACCCCTCAGCTCAATGATTAGCTAAGATTACTTCCCTTTTCCCCTTTAAAAACTCTCATGGCCGAACAGAATCTTCAGAGTTGTTTTCGGGGTTCACTAAGTCCACCATCGCCCCAGGTTTATGTCATTCTGATTAAAATGAACTTTCCTTTCTGCTAACATCTATCTCTCTTGAATATTCATTTTTGCTTGGTGATGTGTCAGACATGGTTTGGTAACAGTATGTGTGTACATAAAGTTACTTAATAATAAATAATTGAATAAAATGAAGTAAGTGAATTGCTTGTGTTGTAACAAAATTTGTCTTAAATACACTTTCATATTCTTTTTATATATATATAATGATTCTGTCACACCAGAGATGAAATGCATTTTTTTAATAGTTGGTTAGGAAACAAGTTTTAGTTTAAAATATGTCCCTATGGGAAATGTTTAAAAGCTTCAAACATTCAACTTATTTATAACAAGCTTTTGAAATACAACCTTTTGTAAATTAGGGGATTCTCATATGTGCTTATTGCANATTTTTTTAATAGTTGGTTAGGAAACAAGTTTTAGTTTAAAATATGTCCCTATGGGAAATGTTTAAAAGCTTCAAACATTCAACTTATTTATAACAAGCTTTTGAAATACAACCTTTTGTAAATTAGGGGATTCTCATATGTGCTTATTGCATGAAAAAGTTAAAAAAATTGTATAAGTTCTCCAATTAACAGTAAAGAGACATAAAGCCACTTTTAGGAAAAAAAAATGAAAAGAACTTCTGGGATTTGAACATTTAAAAATGAATAACTTTCCATTATTAAGATATGAGATTGGAACCAAGTATTCAGTTTACTTCTCTTTCAATCTTGGATTTTCCTTACAAAATTACAGACTAATACAAAGACAAATGTCCAAGTTTAAACTTTAATTTGGTTATATCATATATACTTAAATAGGAACATTCATATTCATCTCATAAAATATGCAATATAAACACTTCAAATTCTGATAAGCAAACTTTTTCATTTTTAATTTTTTTTCCTAATTTTACAAACAATGTACATACATTACAACTAGAAATACATAAAGAACATAAACTAAAAATCAACAATTACTCATTATCCTCAGCCTTGGAAGTAATGATTGTTAGCATTTTTTTACATTTCTTCCCAGGGTCTACATAAATTTTTAATTGAAATATCATTGACCTATATCACTGTGTTAGCTCAATGTGTACACATTGAGCTATGTGTACAGCATAATGATTCACTATTCTATACATTGCAAAATTATCACCAAGGTAGTTCTAGTTACTGTCTGTCACCATATAAAGCTATTACAACATAATTTACTATATTCACCATGCTGTGCTTTCCATCCTCATGGCTCATTCATTTTGCAACTGGAACTTTTTGTTTGTGAATTTTGTTATTTACATTCCATCTGTAATTGAAATAATATATTTATACCTCTCTTTCTGATTAATTTCACTTAGAGTAATATCTTATTAGCATCTATCTATATGGTTGTAAATGGCAAGATTTCATATACACAAACTTAACAGGCATATTCTCCCAATCAGTAGGTGGCTTTTTCACTTTATCGATAGTTTCCTTCACTGTGATAACGTTTTAAAGTTAGTTGCAGTCCTGTCTATTTTTGCTTGTTTCCCTTACCTAAGCAGACATATCTGAAAACTATTGCTAGGTCAATTGTCAAAGAATACTCTGCCTATGTTTTCTTCTACAAGGTTTATCATTTCAGTTAGGGCTTCACAGGTGACACAATGGTAAAGAATCTGCCTGCCAATAGAGGATATGAAAGAGATGAGGGTTTAGTCAGGAACATCCCCTGGAGTAGGACATGGCAACCCACTCTAATATTCTTGCCTTGAATTTTCCCACAAACAGAGGAACCTTGAGGGCTGCAGTCCATGGGGTCACAAAAAGTCAGACATGAACATGTAAGTGAGCACACACAACCTTCAATTTCTTTCATCAATCTTGTAGTTTTCTGAGTATAGATCATTTATATCCTTGTTTAGATGTATTCCAAGGTATTTTGATTTTATGTGACTAAGGTAATGGATTTTTTTTTAACTTCTATTTCTGTTTTTTTTTTCCCTTCGTGTATAGAAATACAGATTTATGCATATTGATTTTTGTATCTAACAACATTTATAAATTCATTTATGATTTCTAATAGTTTTGTTGTGGCATCGTTAGGCATTTCCTTGCATAGTATCATAATATCTGCAATAACAAGGAGAGATAAGTAAGCCTTCCACAATGATCAATGCAAAGAAATAGAGGACAAGAAAAGAATGCAAAAGACTAGACATCTCTTCAAGAAAATTAGAGATACCAAGGGAACAGTTAATGCAAACATGGGCTCAATAAAGGAAAGGAATGGTATGGACCTAACAGAAGCAGAATATATTAAGAAGAGGTGACCTGAATACACAGAAGAACTGTACAAAAAAGATCTTCATGACCCAGATAATCATCATAGTGTGAACACTCACCTAGAGCCAGACATCCGGTAATGTGAAGTCAAGTGGGCCTTAGGAAGCAACACTACTTCCTAAGCTAATAGGGGTGATGGAATTACAGTTGAGCTATTACAAATTCTAACATATCATGCTGTGAAAGTGATGTACTCAATNTGTGAACACTCACCTAGAGCCAGACATCCGGTAATGTGAAGTCAAGTGGGCCTTAGGAAGCAACACTACTTCCTAAGCTAATAGGGGTGATGGAATTACAGTTGAGCTATTACAAATTCTAACATATCATGCTGTGAAAGTGATGTACTCAATAAAATTTGGAAAACTCAGCAATGGCCACAGGACTGGAAAAGGTCAGTTTTCATTCCAATCCCTAAGAAAGGCAATGACAAAGAATTGTCAAACTACGACACAATTACACTCATCTCGAACTGTAGCAAAGTAATTCTCAAAGTTCTCCAAGTCAGGCTTCAGCAATGCATGAACTGGTCAACCTCCAGATGTTTAAGTTGGTCTTAGAAAGGCAGAGGAGCCAGATATCAAATTGTCACTATCCGCTGGGTCTCGGAAAAAGCAAGAGAGTTCCAGAAAACCATCTATTTCTACTTTATTGACTATGCCAAAGCCTTTGTGTGGATCACCACAAACTGTGGAAAATCCTGAAAGTGATGGGAATACCAGACCACCTGACCTGCCTCATAGGAAAAGGAGTATGTCAAGGCTGTATATTATCACCCTACTTATTTAACTTATATGCAGAGTACATCATGAGAAACGCTAGGCTGGATAAAGCACAAGCTGGAATCAAGATTGCTGGGAGAAATATCAATAACCTCAGATATGCAGATGACACCACCTTTATAGCAGAAAATGAAAGAACTAAAAAGCCTCTTGATGAAAGTGAAAGAGGAGAGTGAAAAAGTTGGCTTAAAGCTCAACATTCAGAAAACTAAGATCATGACATCTGGTCCCATCACTTCATGGGAAATAGATGGGGAAACAGTGGAAACGGTGTCAGACTTTATTTTTCTGGGCTCCAAAATCACTGCAGGTGGTGACTGCAGCCATAAAATTAAAAGATGCTTACTCTTTGGAAGGAAACTTATACCAACCTAGACATATTAAAAAGCAGAGACATTGTTTTGTCAACAATTTTCCGTCTAGTCAAGGCTATGGTTTTTCCTGTGGTCATGTATGGATGTGAGAATTGAACTATAAAGAAAGCTGGGCAGAGAAGAATTGATGCTTTTGAACTGTGGTGTTGGAGAAGACAATTGAGAGTCCCTTGGACTGCAAGGAGATCCAACCAGTCCATTCTAAAGGAGATCAGTCCTGGGTATTCATTGGAAGGACTGATGTTGAAGTGGAAACTCCAACACTTTGGCCACTTCATGAGAAGAGCTGACTCATTTGAAAAGATCCTGATTCTGGGAAAGATTGAGGGCAGGAGGAGAAGGGGACGACAGAGGATGAGATGGATGGATGGCATCACTGACTCAAAGGACATGAGTTTGGGTGAATTCCGGGAGTTGGTGATGAACAGGGAGGCCTGGCGTGCTGTGCTTCATGGAGTCACAAAGACTGAGTGACTGAACCGAACTGAACTGAATATGTTCACAGAAGTTTCAGAATAAGCTGCCTGGATCTCACGGTTACAATAGAGTTTTCCATACAAAAATTCACACCACAGGGTCGAATGGAAGAAATTTGACTGAGATTTATTTTGACTTGATGTCTGAATAGCTGAATGACTTTTAAAAATAATTATTAACAGATTTTATGGGAGTTTAGCAGAATATAAAGAATGAAGACATCTCACTTATTATTTTTAATGCTATCCAGAAACACAAACAATCTCACAAATTTTCATCCTAAAATAAGTTTACTATAAGCAAAAAGTATCTGACAACTTCTAATGGAAGAATTTTAAAGGTTTTATGTGAATGTCTCCACAATGATTGAGTAAAAATTATATATTTTGACAATAAAATTTCACAGCATTCAGTATGCCATTTTTAAAATTCCTTTAATGATCCCAGTCCACTTAAATTGTACTATCTGTCCACTGTCCCCTGCCCCAACATCTTCTGCATACTCCCCTTACTCTCTTACTAGTAAGGGAATTACAAGCAAGTTGCCACCACCAAGTCTTCTCACCTCTATCTGCTGAAAATAACTTCATGGCCACTTGCCTCACCATAGGGAACAGACAACTAATTGACAATGAAAAACAAAACCTTTGATAGCCTGATGACCCATAAATTCTGTGACTTTAAACCCCAACTGACTCAACTTCATGACATCAGTCTCCTGTCCCTTCTTCAAATATACTGTGCCAAGCTACCTCTGGACCCTTGTGCTTGCTCTCTCCTCTTTAGGAACAACTTCTTCTGTGGTCCACGTGGAAACAAGCTTTTTCTCAAGTGTCACTTTCTCAACTAGATATTACCTTCCAACAACCTTAACTGCAATTTTTCTTAATATGTCTATTTCATTTTTCTTCACAAGTATCATCATAGAATATTCTCTAAGCTACTTATTTATTGTGCTTATTGCCCATCTCTCCCTACAAAATAAAAATAAATGTAGAAATGTTTTGTGTGTGTGTGTTTTTTAACTTCAGAAATACATGGTTTTAACATAATATAGCACCTAAATTGTACTCAGGTGGCTCAGCAGTAAAGAATCCACATGCCAATGCGGGAGATGTAGATTTGATCCGTGAGTCAGGAAGATTCCCTGGAGAAGGAAATGGCTACTCACACCAGTATTCTTGCCTGGGAAATCCCATTGAGAGAGGAGCCTGATGGGCTATAATCCATAGATTTGCAAACAGTCGATACAGCTGAACGTCACTACTCCTTAGACCTTCTGTGTAACACTGGAGTCAGTACTCTTGGCAATGTGAGAATTGAGGTGAGAACTGAGGTGAGAATCCTCAGTCCCTGAAAAGGTACATCCCACCCAGCTGAGCTTGTGCATCGTGATATTCTCTCTGTCTCCTTGCCCCAATCCTTAAATTGTACAGAAATGTTTTTCTTATGATGTCTTTGATGTGACATTTTTTGAATATTTGGGCTCTTTGTTGATGATTTCATTGTTTGAAATGCTATTGCAGGCGTCATGCTAAAGTTCTGTCTAGTGTTCCTAAGAGCAGGAAGGCTGTAAGGTGAGTTATTAAGAAAATACATGTATTTGAAAACCCATGTTCAAGCATGGTTTGGAGTAAATTTCATGTAATGGACAAAAAATATGCATAGTAAATATGGTGTCTTTAAATGAACACACATAGAACATGTTTAAGTATTGATCAGTTGACAAAAAAGTGATTAGAGGCTGATAGGAATCTTATTCTATATTTTGTCTAGAAGAAATGATTCAGTATTCACTGATTCAATACTCATGATGACTTTAAAGAATATAACTACTGCTAATATCAAGAACTGACAACATTTAAAAATTATATCATGACATTTCCCATATAATTAAAAATAATATTTGTCTAAGCAAGAGTTTATGCTTAAAATACATATGCTCAGGTGCTTGCAAATAACCTGGATAACTTTCTCTTTTGACATATGTTCTTTCAAAACTCATGGAATTCTCCAGCAAGAGGGGATCTTCCTGACACAGGGATCAAACCTGTGTCTTTTGCATTTCCTGAATTGGCAAGTAAAATTTTTACCACTACACCATGTGGGAATCCCAGAGAATTATCTATAGACCCTCTGCGTCTGGCTTCCAAAGCATACTATCAGGGAGAGTGGCTAACTGGGGCTAACATGACTTAGAGATTCTTATAGTCATGCTTTCAGTTCATTACATTAAAAAATGATGCAGGCTGTAATTAGCAAAGGGAAAAGTCTCCAGATGTGACAACACATATGAAATGGCCACAACTAGAGAGACTCAACTGGGTGTTGATGTCCAGAGTTTTATAGAGAATTAGTCATGTCAGCACTTGTGTGGTTGACCTCAGTTACCCATGCTTTACACTCCCCAAAAAAGAACAAGTGATCATCATAAACACCATTGCTAGCATAGACTATCTGGGCACAAACTGTCCAGCAGGCAAACACTGTTATCAAACAGGCTTTCCTTGGAAATGTTCAGCATTCTAGCATTAAAATCTGCCAAGCTCACTCCTTACGTATCCTTAAGTCCAAGTTCCATGTTCACTCTGGGTCTACAACCATGCACACAGGTTTCCTTTTCCTTGCATCATTTTTCATCTCATAATGTGTTGTCTTGCTATTGATATACCTGAGAAAATAAATGTTAAAAATTTGGGGGCATTTGCACATAGACCTCTAGCTTTGTACCAACTTCTTAAAGTCCTCATGCATTTTTCCCAACATAAATTAACACTTCACATCAGCAGCAGCATCTTCACTGAAAGAGGAAAAATTATACTCTCAGAAAATATCATAAAGAAAGTCATGATGAAGATTAAAATAGATTTGACTTAAAGAGCAAGTATGGGGTGTATCAGATACGGGAGGAAAAAAATGAGTTTGCACACAGTCTTCTTCCTCTCAAGCTACCTCTCTGTTTGATATTCCTTATTTGATGACCTGTCTCTATACTATGGATTCTTTTATATAACTATGACTTTTAAGTTTGAATGACACAAAACAATGATGCCTGGTAATTTACAGATATTGCTTTTGAAATTAGGAACAAAAAAATCAAATTTTTATTGGAAATTTAAAGTATTCAGCTCTTAGATCATGCATTATTCAATATCTATATTCACTATGATTGAACAATTGAAGGTATTTTCAATTCAGTTCAGTCGCTCAGTCGTGTCTGACTCTTTGTGACCCCATGAATTGCAGCATGCCAATCCTCCCTGTCCATCACCAACTCCCAGAGTTCCCTCAGACTCATGTCCATCAAGTCCGTGATGCCATCCAGCTGTCTCATCCTCTGTCATCCCCTTCTCCTCCTGCCCCCAATCCCTTCCCCCACCAGAGTCTTTTCCAATGAGTCAACACTTTGCATGAGGTGGCCAAAGTACTGGAGTTTCAGCTTTAGCATCATTCCTTCCAAAGAAATCTCAGGGCTGATCTCCATCAGAATGGACTGGTTGGATCTCCTTGCAGTCCAAGGGACTCTGAAGAGTCTTCTCCAACACCAGAGTTCAAAAGCATCAAGTTTTCAGTGCTCAGTCTTCTTCACAGTCCAACTCTCACATCTATATATGACCACAGGAAAAACCATAGCCTTGACTAGACAGACTTTTGTTGGCAAGGTAATGTCTCTGTTTTTTAATATACTATCTAGTTTAGCCACAACTTTTCTTCCAAGGAGTAGGTATCTTTTAATTTCATGGCTGCAGTCATCATCTTCAGTGATTTTGGAGCCCAAAATAATAGTCTGACACTGTTTCCACTATTTCCCCATCTATCTCCCATGAAGTGATGGACTGGATGCAACGATCTTTGTTTTCTGAACTTTGAGCTTTAGACCAACATTTTCACTCTCCACTTTCACTTCCATCAAGAGGCTTTTTAGTTCCTCTTCACTTTCTGCCATAAGGGTGGTGTCATCTGCAAATCTCAGGTTATTGATATTTCTCCCAGCAATCTTGATTCCAGCTTGTGTTTCTTCCAGTCCAGCATTTCTCATGATGTCTTCTGCATAGAAGTTAACTAAGCAGGGTGACAATATACAGCCTTGACGTACTCCTTTTCCTATTTGGAACCAGTCTGTTGTTCCATGTCCAGTTCTAACTGTTGCTTCCTGACCTGCATA
>SJYV01049899.1:2075716-2134264 GCA_006410875.1 Neotragus pygmaeus | reverse complement strand
TTCTTTGCATTGTTCACTTAAGAAGGCTTTCTTATCTCTCCTTGCTATTCTTTGGAACTCTGTATTAGTGGGTTTTCCTTTCCTCCTTTGTCTTTCATTTCTCTTGTTTTCTCAGCTGTTTGTGAGGTTTCCTTGGACAACCAATTTGCATTTTTGTATTTCTTTTTCTTGGGATGGTTTTGGTCACCACCTCCTATACAATGTTATGAACCTTCATCTATAGTTCTTCAGGTACTCTATAAGATCTAATCCCTTGAATCTATTTGTTACTCTCATTGTATAATCATAAGGGATTTGATTTAAGTCATACCTGAATGGCCTAGTGGTTTCGCTACTTTCTGCAATTTAAGTCTGAATTTTGCAATAAAGAATCTTGAACTGGATCTGAGCTGCAGTCAGCTCCCATTCTTGTTTTTGCTGACTCTAATGAGCTTCTCTAACTTTGACTGTGAGGAATGTAAACAGTCTGATTTCAGTATTGACCATCTGGTGATGTCCATGTGTAGAGTTTTCTTTTGTGTTGTTGGAAGAGAGTGTTTGCTCTCACCAGTGTGTTCCCTTGGCAAAACTCTGATAAACCTTCCCTTGCTTAATTTTGTACTCCAACGCCAGTATCTCTTGACTTCCTGCTTTGCATTCCAGTCCCTTACGATGAAAAGGAAATCTGGTTTTGATGTCAGATCTGGAAGTTCTTGGAGGTTTTTATAGAACCATTTGACTTCAGCTTCTATGGCTTTAGTGATTGTGGCATAAAGTTGTGTTATGGTGGTATTGAATGGTTTTCCTTGGAAACAAACCAAGATCATTCTATCATTTTTTAAATGCTCCAAGTACTGCATTTTGGTCTTTTTTGTTAACCTGGTTGGCTACTCCATTTCTTCACAGGGATTCTTGCCCACAGGAGTAGATATAATGGTCATTGGAATTAAGTTTGTCTATTCTCATTCATTTTAAAATTCATTGATTGCTAAAATGTGGATGATCACTCTTGCCATTTCCTGTTTGACCACATCCAATTTACCAACAAACTGTGGAATATTCTGAAAGAGATGGGAATACCAGACAACCTGACCTGCCTCTTGAGAAACCTACATGCAAGTCAGGAAGCAACAGTTAGAACTNTACTCTATTGGGTTTGCCATACATTGACATGAATCCACCACAGGTGTACACAAGCTCCCAATCCTGAATCCCCCTCCCACCTCCCACCCCACAACGTCTCTCTGGATCATCCCCGTACACCAGCCCCAAGCATCCTGCATCCTGTATCAAACATAGACTGGTGATTCGTTTCTTACATAATAGTATATATGCTTCAATGCCATTCTCCCAGATCATCCCGCCCTCTCCTACTCCCTCTGAGGCCAAAAGTCCATTCTCTATGTCTGTGTCCTTTTGTTGTCTCACATACAGGGTCATCATTATTATCTTTCTAAATTCCATATATATGTGTCAGTATGCTGTATTGGTGTTTTTCTTTCTGGCTTACTTCACTCTGTATAATAGGCTCCAGTTTCATCCATCTCATTAGAACTGATTCAAATTTATTCATTTTAATAGCTGAGTAATACTCCATTGTGTATATGTACCACAGCTTTCTTATCCATTCGTCTGCTGATGGACGTCTAGGTTGTTTGCATGTCTTGGCTATTAAAAAAATGGTGCTGGGCAGTTCTATTTGCAATTTTTTAAGGAATCTCCACACTGTTGAGAACATTATGGAGTAAAATAAAAAAAATGGTGCTGGGCAGATCTATTTGCAATTTTTTAAGGAATCTCCCTGTGGAGGTACATGTGGGTCAGGGGATATATGGAAAATATCTGTACTTTCCTCTCAGTTTTACTGTGAAGTTAAAACTGCTCCAGAGAAATAAAATCTTTAATTAAAAATTCAACTCACCATAGACAGATACATGGATTTCTTTCTAGAACTTGAATTTTATTGCATTGATCTATGTATCTATTCTTACACCAATGCTACACTACCTTGATTATTGTACCTTTGCCTTAAGATTCAAAATTTTTAAAATGTGAATCCTTCAACTTTGTTCTTTGTTTCAAAGATTTTGTTATCTATTCTGTGTCCTTTGAATTTTCAAATGAATTTTAGGATCAGATTCTCTATTTCTGCAAAGTGAAGTTGCAATTTTGATGAGGACTGCATTGAGCCTACAGATTAATTTGCAGAGTATTGCTATCTTAACAACATTAAATCTACAATTCCAAGAACACAGGGTGCCTTTTTCTTCTGCAACATTTTATAGCTTTCAGTGTACAATTTGCACTTAGGGTCAATTCATTTGTATATATTTTATTCTTTGTAATGCCATGGGGTCACAAAGAACTTAGTCACAACTTAGTGAGTAAACAACAAAACATACTACTGTAAATGCAATTATTGTCTTGATTTTCAGATTTCTAATTGCTAGTGTATATAAATACAACTGATTTTTATATACTGATCTTGTATCCTTCAACCTTGCTTAATTCGTTAATTAGTCCTAATGGTCTGAGTGGTTTCAAGGATTCTTTATGGAGGTTTTCTACATATATCATGTTATGTCCAAACTGAGATAGTTTTACCTCTTTCTTTACAATCTGCCCCTCTTTTTCTTGCTTAATTGCCTTAGCTAGAACTTCCAGTACAATGTTGGACATCCTTGCTTTGTTCCTTATCTTAGAGGGAAAACTTTCAGTTCTTCCACCATTACAATGTTGTGTGCTTTATAGATGCTCTTTACCAGGAGCTTCCCTGGTGGCTCAGACGGTAGGGTCTGCTTGCAAGGTAGGAGACCTGGGTTTGATCCCTGGGTTGGGAAGATCCCCTGGAGAAGGGAATGGCAACCCACTCTAGTATTCTTGCCTGGAAAATCCCATGGACAGAGGAGCTTGGCAGGCTATATACGTCCACGGGGTTGCAAAGAGTTGGACGTGACTGAGCATGCATGCATGCATTTACCAGGATGAGACATTTCCCTTCTACTGTTAGTTGAGTATTTATGTCATGAAAGGGTGTCAGATTTTGTTAAATGGTTTTCCTGTTTCTACTGGCATGCATCATGTTTCTTCCTCTTCATGCTATTAATATGGCTCATGTGCTGATTTCCATGCTGAACCAACCTTGCATTCCTGAGATGGAATTTCACAGTGCTGGTTATGGTACACAATCACGGTGCTGGCCCTGGTTTGGTTTACAGTGTTGTTCAAGTCCTCTAGTTCCTTACTGATCTGTCTTGTCTGCCCATCCATTAAAGGAAGCTGGGTATTAAATTATCCAACTATTACTGCTAAACTATTTCTCCCTTCAATTATCTCAGATTTTTGCTTCATGTATTTTGGGACTCTGTTGTTTATATATATTTGTGATTGCTATGTATTCCCAATGGATTGAGCCTTTTACCACTCCATGCTGTTCTTTGTCTCCAGCCAAAAACAGTGTTGAAGTCTTATTTGTTTAGCTCTCTTGGTTACTGCTTGCGTGGAATGTCTTTTCCCATTCTTTTAATCTATTTGTGCGTCTCAATCTAAAGTGAGTCTTTTGTAGTTAGCAGAGAGTTTGGATTAAGTTTTTTAATCCATTTCACCAATCTCTCATTTAAATAACACCTTTCTTTGAGGCACCTTCAAAAAGCCCTAGGGTTCTGCAATCTTTATCATGGAAAAAACACTGATTTAATACATGCAACAATTACTTATGAAAGAAATAACCCGATTTTATTTTAGAATTTTTCAGGAACTTGCCATGTTACCTAGAACCAGCTTCTTTTTATAATAAAGATGAAAAACATTATCACAGGTGATGGTATCAGAGCAACCATTTTAAAACTGAGACACATTCGGGATATATTTAGAGATCCTCTACCATCCAGGGCTAACACCTACTGTGTTAGTATAACATGTAATGTCGAAGTGCATCAGTAGCCATGGCACCAATCCCCCTGTAGCAGATAGTGCTGACTATGCCCCCTCCCCTATGATGGTAACACCCTAATTCAGTTTCTTGTGTTCACTCTTCTCTCAGATAATGGACACTTTGATACATTAAGGTGATCTCTTCTTCCTTTCCACTAGCTGGTTTAAAGGGATAGGAAAGTTACCTAGTTTGGGTCAATGAGAGGTGAAAGGATATCTTTCCTGAAACTCTCACTACCTCTGGACCCATTTTAAGAAATCGTAAATCTCTATATTAAGCAAGTCTATACCAAGTTTCCTGTTAAGGCTAAAAATTCTTAACAGTTTGATGAAGTATTTCTCAACTGATCAAAAAATAAGCTATTTTAATATTTTATTCTAAGAGTTCAATTTTAAACATCTATAAGATATTCATCAACTTCAAGTGGCAAAAGAAACAAAAATATGTAATAAAACTATTTCAGTATCTTTGAATAGGGAAACCAAAAATACATACTACCACCAGAATAAACAACAAACAAACCTAGTCTATTAGGCATGTATATATTTTATTTTCCTTTAGGTGATAATTTTTGGAAAATTACACTTTCCAAGAATAAGCCCTTGCAAACAGAGCTGCTAATCTTTCCAAAAATAAAATCCAATATCCAGACTCTCAAAACTCACAAAACCAAAAGGAAATGTCTAGTTGTCAGCCAACAGTGCCATGCTCAAGTCAGTTTCACACCACAGGGAATAATCTATAACTAATTTTAGTAGGCAGATTCCAATTCTAAATATTACTAGTGAGGCTACTTCTATTACTAGAGATACTACTTGTTATTCCCAACTGTGTTGACAATTGTCTTATTGCTGAATTGTATGCGATAAATCTTCTTTGGCAACTTTTTAAGTATCAATTAACACAATTGGACAACTATAAAGATTTGGGTTAACTTAATATTTCAAAAATTTCAAAACTTCATTATAATTATTTAGATACAATTTCTTATAGATGTTAGAATAGGAAAGCCTCCAAACATGCCTAATGAAATATAGTAACAAGAAAAATTACTAAATAATCACTAGCTTTTCAGTTGTGTGTGCAATTATATAATTCAACTCAAACATTAGTGACAATATTACAATGTTAGTGCCAATTCTCTATCAGACTTTCTGTGATAAAGGACAAAATTCAATGTAGAAACTAACATCTGGGTACCTGTCAATTTTTCTGGAAGGCTGTTTCATATGGATTCAAAATGACCTAAAATTAGCCAGAATATAGTATGAATTCTCACTATAATATCGCATAGAATTAAAGTACATTAATAATAATTTTAATTCTAATTCTATGGAATAAACCTATTTTGGATCCTTGGCACAATATTACCAAGAAATTTAAACAGGAAACTCAAGTCCAGATGTGTAACTAAGAAATCTTTCTATATATTAAAAAAATCAACTTAAACTATAAATGTCTTCCACTAAATATTACCACTCCAAAATTCACACAAAGTAAATTAAAACAGGTATGGCAGAAAGTGCACTCTGAAGCATGTTCACATTTAACAAAGATAAATGACGAAGTTTAGCCAACAAAAATTCAAATAGGCATATATGCAAACACATCTGTATGTAAATTTTCATGAGTAAGATATAAGAAATGATTCATTTTGGTAATTTTATGTACAGCCTGTATACAATTTAAAACAAGTACAACTGAAAACATTTCTAAAGCCACAATAAAGTCAAATGATATACTAAATAACAGTCTTACAAATTGGTCTCTCTTAGGAGTTCTTAAGAGAAAAACAACTGAGTAATGTTATCCTAAGAAATGCCCTCCTCTTGATCAATCATTTCTGTCTTAACTGAAAAGACATCTGCCAGCATATGTTTTGGAATTTCTGAACCTCTGACTTTCAAGGCATAACAAGCATTCTCCACTTTGGCCAGACTTTGTTTCAAAGTATACAGCTTCTTTGAAACCTCATAAGGTCCAGTATTGCCAATGAATGAAAACCCATCATAAACCTGACGTAAAAACTGGCTCACTTCAAAGGGAGTGTCAATGTCCCCATTCCCGACACTGTTAATACACATTCGCATCAACTCTCCAGTTAAATCAGCCACTCCCAGAAGGTAATCAACAGGCGTGATTTTCAGTCTCCAAGTACCGCACTGCTTATCCTGTGCATCAGAGGAAGGCTGGTAAAAAAAAAAAAAAATAAACACACACACACACAAAGAAAATATACTGTGAAAAAGAGTGACTATGTATACATATAAGGTACAAAATTAACAGCAAGTCAATCATACTAATCTTTTCTAAATAAAATGATCCATTTTGTTAAATGACCATTCAAGATGTTATAAGAAGAACTCACGCCCTCAGCAAGGAGTTGAATTTACGACTTCAATTCTGAAATCTAATATTGTATCATTATAAAATCAACCACTGCCAACTTCACTCGACATATAAAGATATTCCTAAAGCCTAATGACTTCATCCCATGACAGTGACTTACATATTGAAATGGCAAATCATAAAGCCCTCCAGGTTTATGATCCAGTCACGATTTTCTCAGTCACTTAGTCCCATTCTGGCCTCTCTGTCCCCACTCAGCACTGACCATCATGATTTAACACTCTCTTGCTATATCCTCCTCAGTTTCCTCAGATTCCTATTTTTCTATTGCACCTGCCCAGCAAAAACACACGCTGAATCAGTATTAGAAACTGTTCTTGTTAGTGCTTTATTCGAGTACTGAGTACCACTAGGCTAAAAAATAATAATAATGATCACAACTGTATAGCGTTTGTACCACTACAAATTACTCACCAATCCTTTTACTTACTTCTTAGATGGTTCTCGCCCATCTCTTTGAACACTATTTCAAACCTTCACTACTTTTCTCCTCAGCCCCTTACTCAATCCCAAACCTCTTCACTCTCAGTAAACAATCTTGCCTACTTTCACTGTCCTGGTTATTTGCCAGATCCCCTGGCATAAGCTCTCTCAATTACCTTATCCCTAAAAACAAAATAAAACAAAACAAAAAAACTTATTTATGTCCACATCCATCTTTACCTTCTATCCTTCAGTCTCAGATGATGAGTTGTCCCTCCTCTTGTTTGAGGTTAACTCTTCCAAATGACCTTGACCCATCTCCTCCCACCTCTTCCAGGACCTTGCTTCATAAGGTGTATGCCCTTGGGCAAGTTATTTCATCTCTCTAAACCTCAGTTTCCTCATCTGTAAAATGGGATAACAGTACCTACCTCAGAGGTTTATTTTTAAGGATGAGATAACATTTACCAAGTTTTTGGCATAATGCCCAACACAAAGTAAATACTCAATAAATGTTAGCTGCTATCACCATTACCGTCACCACACCAATCTCCTCTCTCCACACCAACTTCTCTCTAATGGATTCTTTCTGAAAGAGGAGATGTCTGAACTGTTATTAAAAGTCTGATGAGACTTAGGTGGGCTGCAATTATACTGAAGGACATTTCAGGCAGAAGGAACTGCAACAACATGCAGATGAGAACTGTGCTGTGTGCTTGAGGAACTAGTGAGGTATTTCTTTAGAGTAAAATTTAAAGTAAGAAGTAGTATGGGATGAGTCTAGAAAGACACAAGGGATAGAGCAAGGGGAGAAAGCCACAATAAGAAATTAGAACTTTACCTACAGGTAATAGAGACATTGAGAATTAAGTGAGCGAATGACAGAGTCAAATTTAGGTCTTATAGATGATTCTGGTTGCTTTGTATCCAGGACATGACTCCTAACACTGTTGGACTTTTCAGAGACCATATGTTCCAATCTTCTTCATACGGAGTATAAGAAATGAGGTCCCAGAAACACTGCAGGTAATATCACTAGTAAATGGTTAGAACTTGGTAAGTATCCAAAGTCAGCTCCCCAGTTAGCCTGACCTGATATATTTCATTTCTATTAACTGTTAAGAGAACTGACATCTTTTTGGAAAGAACAGATTATGGTGGGAGTGGTGGTGGGGGTGAGGAAGTGGCTGGCGTTTTTATAAGTCATTTATACAAATAATTTTTGTTTAAAAAAACATTACTGTTCTCTGTTTCCATCATTAGAAGGAGTTCCCTGAATATAACTAAAAAGTGGATTTTGAAGAAAAAAGCATGTTAAAAAAATCAACAAACTGTCAAGGAAATAAATTCTGCTTTACTGATAATATATATTAGAAACAAGGGAAAACAAAATTACTTAAAATGCAATTTTTCACAATGGACTTGAAGTATTTAGGGGAAAAATATCAGGATACCTATAACTTAAACTAACTGAGCAAAATGCATTTAGATGAAGCAAATAAGGCAAAATATTAACAATTATTGGCTCCAGATAGTGGGTACATGGGTGTTCATGTATTACTATTCTCTCCACTTTTCTTGTGCATTTCAATTTTTCGGAAGAAGGTTTAAAGAATTAAATGGTTAGACACTACTCTCAATGTGCAAGTCAGGGCAAAATACCTTCCCCTATTGGATTTCCAGAATTTTTAGCACCAAGATGAATCTCTAGCACTGAAAGGAAATATTATTTATGAATGTGGTCTTAACATTTTAAGAAGACACATGTGTATGATTATGACATCCTAATCTTAGAATAATTTACTACATAAATCCTCAGAAGAGAGCATTTACTCCCATTTCTCTTACTTTCGTGCCCTGATACCTCCATTCTGAATTACAGGGAATCGAAAGCAAAGTATCGTAATTTGCCTAATATATTTAAGAAGCAGGGTGACATAGGCTCCCCTTAATTCTTTCTGTAATTCAATCTTTACTAAATGAACTAAAAATACGAAAGAATTTTACTTCTCAAGATGAATTTCCTCAATAAAGTTTGCATAATTTTTAAAACTGAGAAAATATATGGTTTCCTTGAAGTAAGCTACACCTGTCATGCCAAGTTATCTCACTTTTCAGTATTAATATTTTATTAACATTCAAGAAAATATGATTTCCATACCTTCTTCCACTTTCTGCCTACCTGATTTTTTAAAATAATAATGAAAGAAAAATTGATGAAAAATAAAGAAAAGAAAAAAAAACTGTTTACCTGTACCTTTAAGTGTATTAATATCTTAGGACAGTATCTAATACTCAAAATTTTATCTGATGGCCTGAATATTATATCTTGAAACTCAGGGGGAAAAAAACAGTACTTGTTTAAAAGTTGAATTACACTATTTCAGATACAAGCATTATGAACTCAGTGGTTAAATTAACCTCTCTCACTATATCGTAGCAACTTTATATTGGCTCTTATAATGACTACTAGCTGCTAAGCACCTGTGTGGCATGTGCTGTATCCGACCTAATTTAAAGTCTTTAAATCAAATCCTTTAAAACACCCCTTTGAGGTAGATGCCTGGCACAGGGTTCCCGTGGCACAGGGTAACAAACACTGGGAGAGTGACGAGGGCACTCCTGGCTTTGGGTTCAGGACACCTGGTTCCCAAGTTAGCTGCACACGGGCATGACTAGGGCTTGAAAAATTACTTAAACTCTGTAAAAGCCGTTTGTGAAGTAAGGGTAGTAATTTTTACCTCATAGGTTTAATAAAAGGATTGAATGAGATAGTGTTTATAAAGGGCACTAGCAGATACACACTAAAACTAAGAGTGGACTTACACAATAATTGCTCCATAATGCTTACATAAGTGGGTACTGTTCCCCACAACCTACCCACAGGCGCTGAGCCACTAACTAATGTATTTAGAAAGACCATTTCCCTAGTTGGGAATCTATGCAATCACACTTTAGAAAGAACATTTTCATCTGAATATTCTTTGCATTATAAGCCAATGAATCTCTACAATCATCACACTGCTGTGTAAATTATGTAATAAATGTGAAATATGATTTTAAATTCTTACAGTCTTATTTTCTTTCCCACTGTCTTCTGTTGAAAAAATCAACTGTTTATTAATTTCATCCATACTGATAAGTGATCGTGTTTTGATGAAGTGTTGAAAAGAGACAGCCTCCACATATTCCTGCAGTCCTGAAAAACCAACAGGAAGATTACTAAGGAACAACCACTAAATTAGTAAGAATATCATAGTAAAGAACTTCAAACTAATCATCATCTAGCTCAACAAAAGCTTAACGGTTGTCTATTCCATCAGCCCTAGATTCGATTCTGAGAACACACCAGCTGAGGGTAGCTGGTGGGGACGGGCACTGCACACAGCAAACGTTCCTGTGACTGAACTTAAGACGGCGCAGACAGAAGCGTGTTCAGAGTCTTCCTGGTATTTCATGAGTCCAAAGTCTTAAAAATCTACTCTCTCCTACGGCAAAGATTTTCAGAAAAATACTTTTTTTAAAGAATTTAAGAAAGGGCTATTACCAAAACTCTGGTAGGCTTTAATAGAACTTATACAGGTTAGTTTTTGTTCCCTTAAGCAGCAAAAATAGACAATCACATGAGATAAAATTAGAAGACAAATTTGGCTCTTCCTTAAAATGTTCCTAGGTCAAAAACCCAAAACACTGTAAATAATGAAGGTTAAAGTGTCAAAATTCAAAATAACATTTTCCTCATACATCAATTTAAATTCTTTCTGCTTCAGTAGTTGAATTTTTTTTTTTAAAGCTAATGAGTAATAATACCAGTTGCACCAGATGTAAATCCTACAGAGTCCACTCTGAATTAAAGGTCAGTAAAGATCCAAAATACTGCTATACTTTTTCAAGTGTTTTAAAACAATTGAATTCTATACCCATACTTTTCAGCATTATTTTATTATGTCTTAATCTATAAGGTAATACTCACAGGGAAAAAAGTGTTTCTTAAAATTATTTTCATTACTGTCAGTTTAAGAACCTTGGTCTTCTTTTTGAAGGCTTTATTGTAAATAATAGGAAGAGGAAAATAAGTTCAGAAATAACAGTCAGACCCTGGCAGGGTCATCTGTATTTGAGTCTCTTTCTGACACTTCTCCTGGCCGAGTCCTACGCTCACATGGCCTCTCAGTAGCTAACACTAAACCCAGGCCCGCGGCAGCAGTGTCAGAGGCTGACCACTGCCGTATCGTCACATCAAGTGCCACGCAAGCGTCAGAGACAAAAAGGAGATAGATGACCTGGTTCTTACAGCAATAAAAGGAAATAACTAAATGAAAACATCCTGACTCATTTTGAACAGCAAATGATGCTGAAGTAAAGTCAGAAAATAGGTGCTGACAGAGCAAGACATGATCAAGTACTTTGTTCAATAAACCATAACGTGCTGCGAAATGAAGCAATAAAGTTGAGTTTAACAGAGCAGATAACATCTTTTAACATTTACAATAAAAATACTTTCGTAAAATTTCAGTTTTATGAATAGGTTAATAAAATCCAGTTCCCTTTCCTAACAACAATCTATATTTCTCATTTCCTTCCAGAAATACTTCAGGCATACAAAAGCAAACAGCAAAACTTAAGATCGCTCATTATATAACTAAATAGCTTTACCACGATTACCTCTTACAAATGGGAGCTAAAGAAGATATGTGCACAAAGATTTATGCATAAAGATATCCATCATTGCAATCATTATAAAAACAAAAATGGAAAAAATTTACAAGATCAATAACAGAAGTGCCACTTGTCAACTTACTGTCTCACAGCTTCGTCAATGCACATAATGGAGGTGGACCTCTTGCCAGCTAGCACACACTAGGTGTAACTGCTAGAGGGCCCTGGAAGGACAGCACAGGAGGAATGAGCTCTGGTTCCGGTGTGCCCAGGCTGCAGCAGCCTTCTAAGCGCGGGGATCCAGCGGCTAGAGGCGGCAGCAGCACCAGGCCCCTCCCTGGGGGCAGGTTTTCTCTGTGACCCAGAGCGCGGTTCCCAGTGAGCCACCTCCATGGGCAAGGAGTCATGGTTCAGCACCTCCCCGTGGAGAGCTTCCCGAAGACGCCATCAGCGCAACATCTCAGCCATCTGATGGCCAGTGACTTCAGTGGGCTAAGTTGGGTGCAGGGGTGGACTTCACCAGATGTGTTCCTTCCATGGATGTGGATTCCTCCTCTGATTTCCTGTACTCTTTAGAGTTCATGCTTCCTCTTATAAAGAAGTCCCCTATACAGTTAATTCTTTATATATTAAACCTTCCCTATTCATTGGAAAAGACCCTGATGCCAGGAAAGAGTGAGGGCAGGAGAAGGGGTGACAGGATGAGATGGTTGGATGGACATCTCATAAAACTCAATGGACGTGAGTTTCAGCAAACTCTGGGAGACAGTGAAGCCCAGGGAAGCCTGGAGTGCTGCAGTCTATGGGGTCACAAAGAGTCGGACACAACTTAGCGGCTGAACAACAATGCAGTTTCTGTTTCCTGTTTGGACACTGATGACTACAATAGGGACTTAAGAAAAATAAATACTGGTACTGTATCTCCTTCACCCCTAGTACTCCTATAGACAGGTGTTCCATCGTAAAAGGCCAGCCAAGGTGCCTGTCCTCAGAGTCAAGATGCAATCCTAGCAGGAACCTTAACACAGATGCTTCCTTCCTTATTTGAGGTTTTCCACTCGATGTTCTCTACTGCATGCTGTCAACATTTACACTCACTCATATCTCTCCCATCCATAGGCCATATCTTTCCTCCCAACTATTGCCCGATATCTCTACTCTCCTCCACTGTTATTAAAGTAGCTTCTTAATAACCACATCTCACACTTCTTAGCCTACTTCATTCCAGCTTGAGCACATCTCTAGGCCAAAACAGCTCTAACTTAAAATTATGCCAGTTAATGAATCGAATGGACATTTTTTCAGTCTTAATTATGTAGCAGCACTCAGCATTTTGACCGTTTCCCCGTGCTTAAACAAGCTTCCTGTGGGTTCCTTCTACGGCATCTTTCCCGAGTCCCCCTTTTTTCTACCTCTGGCCATGTCTTCTTAGTCTCTGCCAGTCCTAGGCTCTCAAGTTACCTACACTAAGTCACTTCAGTCGGGTCTGACTCTGTGCCACCCCATAGACAGCAGCCCACCAGGCTCTGCCGTCCCTGGGATTCTCCAGGCAAGAACACTGGAGAGGGTTGCCATTTCCTTCTCCAACAAATTACCTATACTGGGCTTCAATTAATGCTGCTATCTCCCAACTTTACATCTCTGGTTTAGAATCACATATATCCAAACGCATATTTGACAATCCCATCAGAGAGACCTCAAAAATCATCATAATCAACAATGAATTCACAATATTCCTTCTAAACCTAGCCATCTTTGTTTTGCCAATTCTAAGAGGATGGCCTTACCGCCATCTATTTTTCCCCCCCTTTCTCGTCCATTCTCACACCACAGACTTTTTAATAGTCTTGTGAATAGTCTTTTTGCCTATTTAATAACTATAATTAAGAACAGTTTAATAATAATGCCGACATCACCACCCTGCTTAAAGCCTAAATAGCTTTCCATGGCTCTTAGAATACAGAGGAAAATCATTAACATGGTTTATAAGCAGCTGCTTAATTTCAACCCCATTTACATCAACTCATGCTATGGGCAGGTAGTAATACATTTATATAGTATATAACTATACTCATGTAGTTATACATTTCAAAGATGGATACGTAAATCCATACAAATTCTTTAACCAAAGTACATTGTTTGAATACACTCTCTGAATTTTCCTACTTCTTCAGTATTTCTAGGCATAATCTTGCCCCCCAAATTCCTAAAGTTGGCTTACATTTCAGGGCCATGTTGAACAAAAATAGTACTTTAAATGCTACAAATACAAGAAGCAAAGTTCTTGTCCTGTAAGATTCTACCAGTTGAAGGTGGTGCAAGCAAGCTTCCCTGGGGCTTTATGCTTAAGGCTCAATTATTTCATCAAGCAAGTGTTATCTCAGTTTAATGGGTATAAACCAGTGTAAGCCTATAGGTGAAGGATGACTTTATCTACACACCTATAATCTCAAGCTGATTTGACAGACGGGTACAAATTCCAGTGCGTAGTTCAAGGTAGAGGAAATCAGACAGAAGGGAGGTGATCACTTACACTGAACCAGTCTCTGCTCTGCTCTCTCACAGTAACACTATGTGATGGTTCATCTGGTGCTCAGGCCAAACACCCGTTAAATGTGGGTGTGAAAGTTCTTCCCTGAATGATGTTGCTAAAATTTTGCAATTTTATGAATAAATGCACATAAAAAGTATAATTCACCAAACAGGGTAAAGAACATAAAATTAAACATTTCAACCATTTTTAAGTGTACAGGTGTGCTGCATTAAGTGGACTGACTTTGCTCGGCAACCAATTCCTACCACTGGGCATTCCCAGGAGGTCCAGTGGTTAGGATTCCATGTTTCACTGCTGAGGGCTCAGGTTCGACCTCTGGTCAGTGAATTAAGATCCCACAAAGTCACATGGTTTGGACTCTCAAAAAAACACACACACAAACAAAAACAAAAAACGGAATCTCTATGCCCATTAAATGACTTCTCATTCCCTCTCTTTCAGCCTCTAACAACCAGTATTCTACTTTGTCTCTATGAATTCAGCTCCTCTAGGTACCTCATATAAATGGAATCATACAGTATTTGTCGGACTTCCCTGGTGGCTCAAGAGTAAACAATCTGCCTGCCAAAGCAGGAGACGTAGATTTGATCCCTGGGTCAGGAAGATCCCCTGGAGAAGGAAATGGCTACCCACATTAGTATTCTTGCCTGGAAATCCCATGGACAGAGGAGCCTGGCAGGCTACAGTTTATGGGTTCGCAACAGTTGGATGTGTCTGAGCAACTAAACAACAAACAGTATTTGTCCCTTTGTGACTGGCTTATCTCACTGAGCATCTACCCGTGTTGCAGCATGTGTCAGAATGCCCTTCCTTTCCAATTTATAAGGCCAAACAATACTCCACTGCACAAATATACCGAATTTTATCTATTCACCCATCGATGGACACCTGGTTTGCTTCCACCTTCCAGGTATGGTGACTAACACTGCTATGATGAGGAGTGTACAAATATCTGCTCAATTCCCGCTTCCAATTGTTTTGGGTATATACTCAGAAGTCTCCAACAAAATTTTTTTTAAATATATAAAAAAAATATTGGTAGTGTCTAAGTCAAGGGTCCGTGTAAGATACTGTATCTAGTAGTTTACACATCCACCTTTTCAAAGCTCACTGTAACTTTACATGGCTGTATTACTATCCTTACTTTATGGATGATCAAACTGTGGCTAGAAATTCACTCAGACCACTTAAGGAGTAAATTCAAGCACTTCCCACTTTACCGTATTCAACTCCATGTAAAACATACTCATTTTTTCCTCATTTTCCCCACTAAACCCCTAGGTCAGTTTTTCTCCAGGCTTTGTTTACCTGTTACTATATTCTTTCACAATTCTGTGCTAGTCTGTGCCTATGTTGCTCTCTCTCAAATCTTTTTCTACCTGTAAAAAGAGTTTAAATGTTCTGATACATTCTAATCAAGGTAGCACTCATTTCTTCAAACCTACTACATAAAGCTTATACTTCAATTTATAATGACTGTTCCTCAATAGCTTTATGAAACTCAAGTGTTTTGACAAAAATATTGGTATTTGGTATTCAAATGTTTAGAACTATCTAATTGTCCTTTATCTATAGTACTTTGGATTTAAGTCCACTAAGAAAGATATATTCTTACAAACTTATAGTTTAAACTGATGAAGTTCAGAACTACAGGGCTTATCTGATTTATTTTCATATGGGAAAAAAAGGATATAAAATAAGAGCCCTAAAAATTCATCTGTGGTATTAATCGCTATTGAGGTGGGTGGCTGTCAAATATTACATTTTCAAGTTTATCTAAAGTCATTATTTAGGTTGTTCTTGTGATGTGTTTGATTAAGTCACTTCAGAGATAAGGGGACCAACTTCTACTCCATAGAAATTAGGTTTCAATATATACCACAGAGAAGGTTCAAGGACATCTGGTCCCAAACACTGAAAGCATTTTTGGTCACATCTAGGTAAAAGGATGTTTAAACAAGTTAGGTTTCAACTTGATGAAAAGGACATCCGCTATTTCCAGTGAATAATCCCCAAGGTGAAAATTTTCAATCTACTGCCATATTCTATCAAACAATGCCTTCCCCTTCTGCTTCTGCCTTGGATGAAATCCAATTAGAATTATTTACAAAATCAGCTGCCAGTAAGAGAGAAGTCTGTAGGTTGCTTTTATGTAATCTGTTATTTTCCATCTTTTTCTATGAGAACATGTACAAGGAAACCCAATGAAAGGCTTCTGATTATTTTTGTTCTTATAATATTTAAGCAACATACATTCTGCCCAAATCTCCATCAAAAATCATACAGTGATTTCATCATAACTCAAATACAAATCTCAACTTTCTGTCCAAGCTTCTAGTGCTATAGAACACTGTCTGACATGTGACCCAGCACTTCCTCTTATGTATATACCCAAGAGAAGTGAGAGCACGTGCTCACACAAAGACTTGTCCGAACATTCACAAGAGTATCATTAACAATAATCATAAGCAGAAACAACTCAAATGTCCAAAAACTAATGAATGGATAGACAAAATGTAGTATATATGCACGATGAAATACTATTCAGCCATAAAAAAGAAAGTGCTGATAGAAGCAATGACATAGATTAACCTTGAAACATTATGCTAAGTGAGGAATTCAGACACAAAGGCCACACACTGTATGATTCTGTTTCTATGAGATGTCTAGAACAGGCAAATCCATGTCGACAGAAAGCAGATTAGTGCTTGCCTTGGGGTGAGGGAAGGGAGATAGGGAATGACTGCCAATGGGTAAGCGATGTCCTTTAGGGATGATGAAAATATTCTGCTATTAGCTAGTGGTGATAGCTGCACAACCTTGTGGTTATGCTAAAGATCACTGAACTCATGTACAATTTAAAAAGGTTAATTTTATGATACATAAATTATATCTCAGTCTTTAAAATGGCATTTATAGCTATTTTAAAGAATACAACCTGAATTTTTTCAAAAGTTACCTTTACCAGATCACGGAAACATTAAAGTAAAATCACATCTAGGTTTGAGTCACAGGCCACTCTGCTAAAAAAATGTATTCTCAAACATGTAACTTGCATACAGATAATAAATATGTACTACCAACAGCAAAACAAATGCAAATCCACTAATTGGGATTTTTGTCTATCTGAGCAAGGCTTTTATTTCAGCACTGAAGAATGTATGTTAGGCAAATCGGTATTACTGAGTTTTTACCTAAAATGAAAATAAATTTTAGGATTTAGCATACTATTACAGATTAATTCTGCTAAACTCCATAGGGAAGAGAAACAACTTTTGTTAACAGTTATGTCCCAGAGTAAGAAATGCTTTCCACGAACATATACTGTTTAATTTTCAAAGCACTCCATGCAGCAGCTGTTACAGTTCCCCAACAAAGAAGCCCAGGTCTGTTTTCCAGCAAAGTCTCTTTCTCTGCTTCACCTCACTGAGTAAATTTTATCTGTTAAAAGCAAACCTGAATAGGCAGAAAAGTTAACAGCAATCTGGAGAGCTTCTGAATCCCCTAGAGCTGACTCTGGAATCCTGGGAGAGGATCACACTCTACTCCTATTGCAATCGCTATAATACTCCCTGAAACAATTCTTGTCAGCACTTTCAACTCACTTGTCCCTTGGAGTGATAGTCAAAATATTTTAACAGGAATATAAATTATTACCAACCAATATAAACCTAGAATTTTAAATATATATTTTTATTCCCTTACAATATTAAAATACATGTATTATAAAACCTGCTTCCCAAGTGATTTAAGATACATCATAAACAATCCATCAAACCATCCTGCTAATTCTTCAGTCATTTCTTGATTTTCAGATGTTGCTGGCATGATCTTTCATTTGACTTGTCTTTCAGCTAAATGAGCCATGACTGATACTGAAACATCATCCAACTTTTCCCATGACTTCTTCCACTAAAATGATGGTCACTAGGTGACTGGGGATCCTGCCCATGTGGGACTTTACAGGCCTGCCTCCATGTCCGCTTCCATCTCTCCCTACTGGTCATCAAACCTCTGCTCCGTTCTCATCATTCACTCTCTTTAACCACTGGAGGATGAAGAGAGCAGAGGAGAAAAGAAAGGAAGCACATGATGTCCCTTGGGTGTGTGTGTCCTTTGGTTTTCTGCTAGGACCCAGGGCAGAGTCCCCCCCCCCAGACCCTTTCCTCTGCGTGGAAACAGCTGCTCCCCTCTCCTGAATGTGTCTCACACAAACCAAGGTTCCCTGAACTGACCTCACCACCTGTTATTGCAACCTGAGGAGACAGGCTTCTGCTACTGGGACCCTAGTCCATCAAATATTCCATTCTATTTCCTTCAGTTAAGATTCCATAGGTATGCAGTCTTTGACTTTCTTCTCACTCTACGCTTGTTTTGGACCATTTTATCCTTGTCTATAAATTCAACTATAGTTTATAACTGACACCTCCATGGCTGTAACTGTACCCCAAGTCTCTAAACCCATTAGGAAACTGCTCGGGTGCCATATTAACCACATCCAAAACCCAATTTGTCTTCCATCTCTTAATAAATAACATCTGGGCTTAACCAGCGGGCCAAACCAGAAACCTAAAGGTTTTCCTAGTTTATTCCCTTTTCTTTGCACTTTCTAAAAAGGCCATATTCTAAGAACATGCCCTTTCCTCTTCCTCCCCACTGCTTAGACAAAATGGAGACGTCCTAACTCCACAACAGGAATGATTGCCAGAGCCTCCTGACTCACCTCCCTGCCTCCAGCCCTCCTCCCAAATAAATATGATAAAATCATAAGGGAAAGCAGACTTGAAGTGAGAATATCTGAGTTCCAGAAGTCAGACCGGTCTCTTACTAGGTGTATAAACTAAGGGAAGTCTATTAAGTTGCTGCACTTAATTTCCTCATTTGTAAAATACAAACATCTACCTACATTGTGGGTTTTATATAAAGTAATATGTCAGTGTCTGGTACAAGAGCCCTCTGTAACTACGGAATTAAACTGAAGGGGGAATTATTAAAATAAGAATGCTTGGCATTAACTTTTGTTGGAATAATATTTTGTTGTTGCTGCTACTGTCCAGTCTCTAAGTCGTGTCTGACTCTGTGACCTCACGGACTGCAGCCCACCAGACTCCTCTTTCCTCCACTATCTCTCAGAGTTTGTTCAAATTCATGTCCACTGAGTCGATGAAGCTATTTGACTATTTCATCCTCTACCGTCCCCTCCCCTCTTTCCCTTCAATCTTTCTCAGTATGAGGCTCTTTTGGAGCTTCAGCTTCAGCAGTGAGTGTTCAGGGTAGATTTCCTTTAGGATTGACTGGTTTGATCTTCTTGCTGACAATGGGACTCTCAAGAGTCTTCTCCAATATCACAATTCAAAAGCATCAATTCTTTGATGCTTAGCCTTCTTCATGCCCCAGCTCTCACATCCATACATGACTAGCGGAAAAACCATTCCTTTGACTATACAGACCTCCATCAGCAAAGTGATGTCTCCGTTTTTTAATACGCTATCTAGGCATGTCATAGATATCCTTTCAAGGAGCAAGTGTCTTTTAATTTCATGGCTGTAGTCACCATCTGCAGTGATTCTGGAGCTCAAGAAAATAAAATCTGTCACTACTCCTACTTCTTCCCTATCTATTTGCCATTAAGTGATGGGACTGGATACCATGATCTTAGTCTTTTGAACGTTGTTTTAAGCCAGCTTTTTCTCTCTCTTCTTTCACCTTCATCAAGGGGCTCTTTAGTTCCTTTTCACTCTCTGCCACCTTCTGTCATTAGGGTGGTATCATCTGCATATCTGAGGTTGTTGATATTTCTGCTGGCAATCTTGATTCCAGCTTGTAATTCACCCAGACTGGCATTTCACACGCTGCACTCTGTGCACAGAAGTTAAATAAGCAGGGAGACAATATACAGCCTTAATGCACTCCTTTCCCAATTTGGAACCAGTCAGTTGTTCCATGTTTGATTCTCACTGATGCTTCTTGACCCACAGACAGGTTGCTCAGTGGACAGGTAATGTGGTCTGGTACTCTTACTTCTTAAAGAATTCTCCAGTTTGTTGAGATTCACATAGTCAAAGGCTTTAGTCAGTGAAGCAGATGTTTTTCTGTAACTCCTTTTTTTTCTCCATGATCCAACGCATGTTGGCAATTTGATCTCTGGTTCCTCTGCCTCTTCAAAAACTCAGCTTGTATATCTGAAGTTCTTGGTTTATGAACTGTTGAAGTCTAGCTTGAAGGATTTTGAGCATAACCTTACTAGCATGTGGAATGAGTGCAACTGTACTGTAGTTTTAACATTCCTTGGCATTGCCCTTCTTTGGGACTGGAATGAAAACTGACCTTTTCCATTCTGTGGCCACTGCTGGATTTTCCAAATTTGATGATACCTTGAGTGCAGCACTTTAACAGGATCATCTTTTAGGATTTAAATAGCTCAGCTGGAATTCCATCACCTCCACTAGGTTTGCTCACAGTAATGCTTCCTAGGGCCCACTTGCCTTCACACACTCCATGATGTCCAGCTCTAGATGAGTGACCACACATTAGGGTCATTAAGACTTTTTTTGTATAGTTCTGTGTATTCTAGCCATCTCTTCTTAATCTCTTATGCTTTTGTTAGATCCTTACTATTTTTGTCCTTTATCATGCCCATCCTTGCATGAAATATTCCTTTGTTATCTCCAATTTTCTTGAAGAGATCTCTAGTCTTTTCCATTTTATTGTTTTCTTCTATTTCTATGTATTGTTCATTTAAGGCGGCCTTCTTAGGGAGGGGGGTTCAGGAACACATGTACACCGGAGGCAGATTCATGCTGATGTACAGCAAAACCAATACAATATTGTAAAGTAATTTAAAAATTAAGTTAAATTAAATTTTAAAAAGAAGGCCTTCTTATCTCTCCATGCTATTCTCTGGAACTCCGCATTCAGTTGAGTGTATTTCTTCCTTTTTCCCTTGCCTTTTGCGTCTCTTCTTTCCTCAGTTATGAGTAAAGCCTCCTCAGACAACCACTTTGCTTTCTCGCATTTCTTGCGCTTTGGGATGGTTTTGGTCACTACCTCCTGTACAATGTTATGAACCTCCATCTACAGTTCTTTAGGCACTCTTTGTTTACCAGATCTAATCCCTTGAATCTATTTGTCACCTCCACTGTATAATCATGAGGGAGTTGATTTAAGTCATTCCTGAATGGTCCAGTGGTTTTTCCTACTCTCTTCAATTTAAACCTGAGTTTTGCAATAAGGAGCTCATAATCTGAGTCACAGTCAGCTCCAAGTCTTGCTTTTGCTGACTATATAAGACAATATTTAAAACTTCCTTAAACAAAGCAATGGTTTTGGTTTTTGTTTTGTCTTCTTTCCAGTGTATTAGCTCATAGTTTAGAGGCCATTATTCTTTCAAAATGTTTCCCTAGCTCAATGTGCACGATCATATTAAGAAGTAATAATAAATTACTTTAAGGGACACTATTGCTGGAATAAGGACCTCTCTGACTTGGGGCATGTATGTTCAAACTGAGTAGGAAGTTCTCTCACCCATGCTTCCTACTTAGCATTCCCACCCCAAGCCTTACCAACTGACAGATGTCAAGAGTAACTTGATGAAACAGGATTTCAGAAAAGCAGTAAGAATGTCCAGAGATAAAAAAAAAAAAAACTGGGTGAAAAGACCTGCCTACACTTGGACAGTCTAAGTAGTGTGTATCCAACATTTACCTTAAAAGAATGGTCACAGACAGTCTCTGTGACCCAGAAAATGCCTATGAGAGATTTTCTCACGGTTACAGGATTCACCACGAAAGTCTGTAATATGATATAAACAATTAATTGCAATCAAAGCAGTCACAAGAAATGTACGCTGAATCATCTCATGTTTAAATGCAAATTTAAACTACATATTTTTATCTATGTAATTAAAATATTTTCTTAAATAAATTTAATAAAATTTATTGATATTTTCTTAAATAAATTTAATAAAATTTATTGATATTTTATCTATGCAAAACAAAAGAAAGTGAGAGTCTTCAACCAGAAATAGGATCTAAGATCATCAAATAAAAGCTGCTGGTTTTGCAGAAAACAATTACAGTGTAAAGTACCAAATACTAACTCGCAGAGTGAGTTAATATAAAACATTTATTAGAGTAGATAAACAAGTCAGATTCCAATTCCAATACCATCTCTAAGCTCATTTACAAAATGAGGTGGTAGCACAAGATGTCTTCCAACGTCTCTTTCAGTTTTAAAATTATTTTCACATCAGGCAATTAAAATACATACAGAAAAAAACATAAATCTATCAACATGCATATGCCTGGATTTCCCACCAAACCAAATGGACATCAAATTATTGAACTGGGCAGAGAAAAATTAACTATCCATCAAACATATTTCCTTGTTTTTGGCACAGAGACCATATTTCCCATTCTTCGTTGAAGTTAGGTGTGGACATGTAAGTGGCCAATAAAATGTGGGCAGTAGTGATGGATGCCATTTCAAGAGCTGGCCCATAAAAAGCTCAGGCATGACTCTGTACTCATCCTTTCCACAATCTGCCAGCTGTATGTTGATATCCTGGCTCATCTTGGAAACCACAAACTGGTAATGTCAGAGCCCCAAGATCCTGGGTCTATGAATGACTAAGTAGGCAGAGCACACTCAAACCACCATTGCAAAGCCTGGACTTCAAATGAGAAAGAAATGATTCCTATTTTGTTAAGCCACCAAACTATCATAAGTTCATTCATTTGCTTCCTGTGAATGAATGGGAAGCTTCATTCCCATTAGTTCCAGTAAAGCACCTGAACTAACATCTCTGCATACAAAATCTCACAAAAAGAAAAATTCAATGTTTAGTTATATCTTTTTCCCTTCACTAAATTCTTCCATTATTTATTCCAAAGGCTTGCAGATCTTTATGTCTTCATGTTCACTTTTTCACTAAGCTGTCTCAATTGTGCTAATATACTGAAATGATATCAAATTTTTCTGTACTGATATGAGCTTTATAATGTCTGTAAAGATTAATATTGATCCTATTTTTGTATTATATCTAAGCAACAGCCCCTGGAAACATGTTTCCTTTTGGAAGCAACAAAAAACAGTCAAACGAAAATCTGCAAAACCAAATCATTAGATAAAAGATTTGGCTGAACAACAAGAACAAAAAAGCCCTTTTAAAATACTTTTGCTCTTCATTCTGTCAACATTTATCAAATAGCTATTAAGTGTCTAAGATACACCAGTTAACAATAACAAAAAACTTTCTGTAGAGACTTAACAGAGCCCACATTCTAGTAGAGGAAGAGAAACAATAAAGAAACATAATAAATAAAGAGATAAGAGATTATGTCAAAGTTGTTAAGTGCTATGGAGGAAAAAAGAACAACACAAGAGTCATAATGTGTCCTGGATTATTTAAGAAAAACCTTCATATTTGGGCAAAGAGAAATTTAAGCAATATAAAGCCTTTAGTTAGGGTAAGGTTCTAAAGTTCAACAGGTAAATTAAATCCACACAATAAGCAAGCAGTGGTACCACTTACTAGCTTATGACCTTGAACAAGTTGCCTAACTCTTGTAAGTCTCAATTTCCCCACTTATGAAGTGGTAAAAATATTTATGTCTCAGGGATACTGCAAAGGTCACATGAACATAAATAATATATAAAGAACAACAGTTTTAAAAAATATCTGTAGCTGGCCCCAAACACTCACTCAACCCATCATTCACATTCTCGGATAAGAGAATTAAAATATTAGTTAGTGTCTGAACTTAAGTTTTCTGCAGTAGGATGTCTCAAAATTAAATAACAATTTTTAATATATGACAATGATATAAATTAAACCAAAAAAAATTTCTTTGAGATGGAGGGCATTTCTCCCAACTGTTAATTTTTCAACAAGAGGGAAAAAAAAAAAACTAAAAATATGATAGGGCACCAAAAAGTTTTAAGTGATTTATTTCAAGTAACTAATTATTTGTCATTTGTTTAACAATCCCTTGGGACAATCTGTAATGTACTCTGATAAGAAATGTGTAGAAAACAGACCTAACTTTTTGTTGTTGTTCAATTATTAGTAGGATACTCAATGTTTGAGCTAACACAAGTATCCCTTAGGGAAATGCTCTGCGTGCCATTAGCGCTATTCTTAATGAGGAAAAGCACGGAACTCCTTTAGTTCAATGCCAGAATTGTTTTATCTTCAAGTCAAAAGAACAACTATTTGGAGTAACACCAAAACAAGCATTTAACAATTACAAGCAGCAAGCTATTCATAAGCATCACATTGTTACTGCTACTCTAATTTTAAATAAACTTATTTTATCAAGTAAAATATCTATGAGCAAATTTTTAAGTCGCAGACGCTTCTCTTGACTGTTTTATTCCTTAACTTTAAGGAAATAAATCTTTATTGTGTCAATTTAAAGAATATTTTATTTTAAAGACTTCCTAAAGAAAAGTGAGATACAAAGAATCCTCAAATATTTAATTCATGAGTAATCTCAAAACGTACAAATCTAAACAGAGGTCTTAAATGGAATATGTACTTAGTCACTTAGTCGTGTCTGAGTCTTTGTGACCCCATGAACTGTAGCCCACCAGACTCCTCTATCCATGGGATTCTCCAAGAAAGAATACTGGAGTAAGGTGCCATGCCCTCCTCCAGGAGATCTTCCCAACCCAGGGACTGAACCCAGGTCTCCCACATTGTGGGCAGCCACTAGGGAAGCCCTAAGCTTATAAGCACTAATTAGCTTATAAGCAATAATCCTCATAAAATTCATAATCCTATGACTATGATTTAATAATTCATAATCCTCAGTGATAGTGAAGTGGGAATATCTGAAGAAAGATTCCTTCCATCTCACTAATGCCCTAACTAAACTTTTTCCACAAGTTAGTGCTTCCTTCCTGATTTAAGAAACACTCTACTGATTCAATGAAATGTCCCCTTTGCCTTTTTTCCCCATTCCTCGGTTTTGTTCTAAAAGCCAAGCACGACTTCTTAAGTAACATTCTGTATGTCACTATCCATATAGTCCTTGCTCTTATTTAAAGCCTTTCCTTATACTTTACTCACTGATCAATGAAGGACCTACAACATAACCTACTGGGCCAAATGAAGCAAATCAGATGTTCTTTCTGAACTTCACATAAATGGAATTATACAGTTAGATACCCTTTTGTGTCTGCTTATTTTGTCCAACAGAATGAGAAATTCGTATTTGATGCTGCACACCTTTAACCTTTTCTAATGCTACATAGTACTACATTGGACAACTACAGCACAATGTACCTACCCACTGACCTGTTGATCTTTTACTTTTAGGATATTATGATTATAGCTGTTCTGAGGTCTCCTGTACATGTTTTTTGGTGATATAAGCCTCATTTTTCTCGGGTACATACCCACAAGTAATCATATGGTAGACGCAGGTTTTTGGCTAGATGCTGCCCAACTTTTTTTAATGGCATGGTCAGTATTTACAATTTAGTTATACTGGTGACTGAATGGCACCTCATTTGGTTTCACTCTACGCTACTCTAGTGAATAATGATGCTGAGCACTTTTTCATGAATATTCATAGTTATCTGAATATTCACATTCTGAGGCCCCTAGTCCACTTTTTGTCCATTTTAAAAACTGACTTATTGATTTGTAGGAATTCTCCATATTCTATATGAGTTCTCTATCTAAAGTATATATTTAAACGTCATCTCTCAGACTTCAATTTGCCTTTTTGCTTCCTTAATGATGTCTTTTGATAAAGACAATTTCTTAATTTTAACAAAATTCAATTGATCCAATTTTCCTTTAAAAGTTAATACTTTCTTCTATCATTTAAAAAATAAATCTTTCCTACTACAAGGTCATAAAGACATTGTCACATGTTTTCTTCTAGAGGCTTGTTTAACTTTCACTTCACCTTTCTTCCTATCATTACCTCTGATCTTCTCTCCCAATCCTCCCAAATTTGTCATGTGCAAAGCTGTGCGGCCTGACAACATAAACAGAATTCATAAAGCCTTTTTAATTATGTGTGCTATTAATTTAAAAATCAAATAAATCCCTGATAGTAAATAATAAATTATGAGGATGGAAATGTATCTCCTTTCAGAAGATACCATAATGAATCTTCATAAAACTATTCTATCACTTTAGCTTATAATAATGTATCTTCGACTTTAACTGATATATGCAGGCACTTTCTCTTACTAATTATTAAGACATTTCAACAACCACAAGTTGACATTTCTAAAAAACGTGCTGAAAAGATAAATATTCAGACTAAAACTGAACATAAATTGAACAGATACCAAATGAACTCATTTCTTACTACTGAACTGACCTGAGTTCAAGGAAATCAGCTCTTTGACAGAAAGCAACTTCCATTTACTTCTATAAATATGAATCAAACTTTGTCTTTGTCTTTCTGCAAATTTTAGAGTATGCCTGAATTATACAGTTCTCTCTCCTATCAGTGAACTCACAAGAAAAGGATGAAGAGGATCAGATCAAGTACTTTAAACGTTTGTGCAACTGATTTATAAATGGTGATAATCACCAAGATCCAATACTCCATGAAACTTTTTAAATGAATATATAAAACCCAGTATTATCCTAGAATTCCCAGTATGAAGTTGCACTATGAGATGTTTTGGTCCATCTGGCTAGGTGATACATCCTCTTTTTATGAACCTACTGTGACTGAAACTTAGAGCCACAAGTGAAATATATACTCAGTGGGGAATGAGATACACCCTGTCTGAATAAATTCTACTCATTCAAGAATAAAGTTTCTCTATTAAGAGTGTCTCCTCAATTACTTTATCAGAATCTATCAATAATTATCACTACACAGGAAAATAAAGCCAAGTAAGAAATTATCTTTATATTACTACTCAGAAGTCCCAATTTTTTAAAGCCAATAATATTTCACTGTTAATTGTAATTCATGCAATGCATACATAAATCATTTAACACACTATTTTCTTTTAAACGTTACCACTGAAGTACACCTAGACTCACCTGTAGTAATGGCTCTGTGGAATTGATGCATGTCTTCTACTGAGAGCTCTTGGGCTACCTGCAGTATCTTTTGTCTGACACCATCCAATTTAACTTCTGATTCAGTCATTATTTCTTCCATATCAGGAGCACTACAATCAAGATATTGGGAACTTTTAAAATATCAGTCAGATGTTTTGATAGTGAAAAACTGAAATAAAATACATATCAACTAATGCACAGCTAAATAAATATCCTATGTATATTGAAACTTCTAACTCAAAAGTACAACTATAATTTATTAAAAATAGGTAAAAAAATGGAAAATGCTTTAATGTAATATTCAGTGTAAAGAAGTATAAGAAGCTGTATTTATAACATAACCATAACTACAAGAGAAATTATGTTCATAAAAATATGATATATGGATAAAGAAGTTGTGGTACATATATACTGTGGAATATTACTTAGCCATAAGAAGGAATGAAATTGGGTTGTTTGCAGTGATGTGGATGGACCTAGAGTCTGTCATACAGAGTGAAGTCAGTCAGAAAGAGAAAAATAAATATTGTATAGTAATGCATATATGTGGAATCTAGAAAAGTGGCACTGATGAACCTGTCTGCGGGGCAGGAACAGAGACGTAGATGTAGAGAGCAGACTGTGGACACTGCAGGGGAAGGAGACGGTGGGACAAACTGAGAAAGTAGCATTGACAGACACACACTCAGTTCAGATCAGGTGCTCAGTCGCGTCCAACGCTTTGGGAACACACAGACCACAGCATGCCAGGATTCCCTGTCCATCACCAACTCCCGGAGCTTGCTGAAACTCATGCCCATTGAGTTGGTGACACTAACCATCTCATCTTCTGTCATCCCGTTCTCCTGCCTTCCACCTTTCCCAGCATCACAGTCTTTTCCAATGAGTCAGTTCTTTGCATCAAGTGGCCAAACTATCGGAGCTTCAGCTTCAGCACCACTCCTTCCAATCAGTATTCAGGACTGATCTCCTTCCATGTGTAAAAGAGATAACTAACGGGAAGCTACTATATAGCACAGGGAGCTCAGCTTGGTGTTCTGTGATGACCTAGCCAGGTGGGATGGGGTTGGGTGGGAGTGAGGCTCAAGAGTGAGGGGATATATGGAAACTCACAGCTGAGTCACACTATTGTACAGTGGGAACTAACACAACATTGTGAAGCAGTTATCCTCAACAACAAGGCATCTAGAGAGGTCTACTTTTAGTCAGATGGAATAACATGAACAGGATTTGTCATCCCACCATAAACAACTAAAGAGAAACAAACATATAAAAAATAAATAAAAAGGTTTTCAGACACTGTGAAACAAGCAGCATAGGACAGCATGAGAGTGAAAAAAAGGACAAGTGCCCTGTGACTGTTCCATCTGACTGCCTGAAGAGTTTCCAAGTGACAGTGTAGGCATGAGAAACTTAGGTGGCCCCTAGGAGTCTCCCGCAGTAGAGGTGGAGGAGATGGGCGTTCACAGTGGTCAAGATGGCTAAAACTGGCAAGGCAAAGAAACAAAGGAGAAAATACATGCAGAGAGTTTCAGAGATGTACAGAGGGGACTACTCACGTCTTCAGTTGAATTTTGACTAGTGCGAACTTATGAGGCTGAAAAAAGGCCCACTATAAGTGAACACACAAAATAATCTCAAGACCCCATACAAGACCAGAAATAGTTGATTCATCACTGGCACACTGACACTACAAAACATATTAAAGGAAGTGCTTTAGGCAAAAGAAAAATGATGGCAGATGAAAAAATGGTTCTATTAATAAAGGAATAAGGGACACCAGAAATGGTAAATATATGGGAAAAGATAACTTTAATTTAAAAAATCATACTGTTTAAAAATAATAATGTATTATAGGGATTAGTACTTTTATTTAAAGAATATAATTTTTAAATTTTAAGTAAAAATAATAATCCCCAAAATAATTATTATTTTTACTTAAACAATATGACTTTTTAATTAAAAATTTATCTTTTCCATATATTTGCCATTTCTGGTATATTATAGGGATTATAGGCTAAGCCTATACCTTCCCTGGTGGCTCAGAGGTTAAAGCATCTGCCTCCAATGCGGGAGACCTGGGTTCAATCCCTGGGTCAGGAAGATCCCCTGGAGAAGGGAATGGTAACCCTCTCCAGTATTCTTTCCTGGAGAATCTCATGGATGGAGAAGCCTGGTGGGCTACAGTCCATGAGGTCGCAAACAGTCGGATAAGACTGAGCGGCTTCACTTACTTATAGGCTAAGCCAGGTGGCACTGTAGTAATGAATCTGCCTGCCAATGCAGGAGTGCAGGTTCCACCTCTGAGTTGGGAAAATCCCTCTGAGTAGGAAATGGCAACCCACTCCAGTATTCTTGCTTGGAAAATTCCATGCAGAGAGGAGCCTAGAGGGCTACAGTCCACAGAGCCACAAAGAGTCAGACATGACTGAGTATACACCCATAGGGATTATAAATAAGATAGAAGTAGCATGTATTTCAGAAGTAGTACAAAGGCCAGCCAAGCTTGTAAAAGTGAAATGGAAAAGAAAGAATAGAATTATAGGGTTCATATATTATAGGCAAAGTGATATGCAAGCTGTCCTTACTCTGCACAGTATCATGTTAACTGAAATCTGTGCATATCAACACTGTGACCTTAATTTACAAAGTAACTATTACCACAGAACCATGCAAAGGAAAGATAAGATTCTGAAATGCACAAGTTTCAGTTAACATAGTATTATACAAAGTAAGGACAGCAGGCTGTGACAAGTCAAGTTACAAACCATAAAACAACCGCTACAAAAACAAAAACAAAGTACAGCTAATAAGCCAACAAATAAGATAAAAAATGGAATTATAAAAAATACTTAATCCAAAATAAGGCAAAAAAAAAAAAGGAAAATGGATCACAGGTTGAATTCCAACCATGTCAATAATCACATTAAATGTAAATGGTCTAAACACCTATGTAAAAGGCAGAGATTAGATAAAATTGATAAATGGATTAAAAGCCAAAAAAGATTAAAAACCAAAAAAGATAAGAAAGCCTTTTTAAATATATACAGTGTTAAAGTGTTAGCCACTCAGTCATGCCTGATTCTGTGACCCCATGAACTGTAGCCACAAGGCTCTTCTGTCCATGGAATTTTCCAGACAAGAATACTGGAGTGGGTTGCCATTCCCTTCTCCAAGGGACCTTCTTGACCTTGGGATTGAACCCAGTCTCCAGCATTGCAGGCAAATTCTTTACTGTCTGAGTCACCAGGGAAGTCCAGACATAAATAGATTAAAAATAAAAGGATGAATAAAGATATACCCTATTAACACTAATCAAAAGAAAATGGGAGTAGTTATCAATATAACAACAAAGCAGATTTCAAAACAAAGAATATTTCCAGGGATATAATCATGATAATAATGGGTCAATTCATCAAGTCAACAGAACAATCCTAAATGTCATTTAATACATCAAATGAAAGAACTTAAATACATCAAGCAAAAACTGATAGAACTGCAAAAAGAAATAGACAAATTCACAATTATAGTCAAGAGATTTCAACATCTCTCAATAATTGACAGAACAAGTATATGCTAACAAAAATCAGAAATGTCATAGATGACTGAACAATATCATCAACCAACTTGATTTAGCTGACAAAATAAACACTACACCCAACAGCAGCAGAGTACATATACTTTTCAAGTGTACAAGGTCCAGAGAGACCATATTCTGGGTCAAAACCAAGTTTCAGTAAATTTAAAAGAATTCAAATCATAAAAAACATGCTTGGAAAATTCCCAAGTATTTGGAAACAAAACAACATCCAAACAACCCAAGATGAAATCAAAGATGAAAATGAAAATTAGAAAGTATTTTGAACTGAATGAAAATGAAAAACAAAATATCAAAATTAGTGAAATGTGGCTAAAATGTACTTAGAGATGTAAAAGGGGAAATGGATAGCACTGTATTAGAAAGAAAAAATGATCTCAGTTTCTTCTTTGATCCCAGCTTCCACCTTAAGAAATACTTCAGAAAAGGAACAAATGAATCCAAAGTAAACAGAAAGAAGGAAGTAGCAGAAATCGGTATGTCAGGAAACCACTCAGAATGTCAATGAAATCAACAGCAGTCCTTTAAAATCAGTAAAACTGATAAACCTCCAGCCAGACAGACCAGGAAAAAGAGAGGATACGAATTATCAACTTCAGGAATGAGAGAGAGAATATTACAACAGATTCTACAGAAATAAACATTATGAAACAAAATGGAAAAATTTTTTTAATGATCAAACTACCAAAGCTCACTGGTAAAGAGATATCTACCTTTATCTATTTATTTTAACCTTTATCTATTAAAGAAAATGAAACTATAGTTAAAATATGAAAAGTGCTCATTAAGAGTAGCTATCTTTATGTACTCTATCTGATTTCTCTCATGAAGAAAGAAAAACTATACTTAAGAAAGTATAAACTACTTTCTCTAGTTTATAATTTTTCTGAAGTTTACTATTAGTTTACTAATCAAAAAACGTTAGGGACAATATGGAAACAATTAGGATAAAAAAAAGCATAACATGAAATCTGCTTACTGATAATGGCTGTCAGTGTATTCCATTCACTGAGTTCTTTCACTCAGTACCTTAACTTCTCTGTCATTTTTAATATTTCTAAAGATTATTATTTTCTAAGTTTACTATAATGAATATTTATTATTTTTTGGTAGACAACCATAAGATGACGTTACACAGTAACATGGTTTTCTCCAAAATATGAAATTCTCCTGTTAGTTTTACTATTTCTTTAAACTGTTGAATATTGACAATTGTTTTAGAACTGAAATTTCTATTGAAAAAGGTGTTCATAATTCCCCAGATCAGTGTTGCTTTTTTCCATAATACAAGCTCAAGTATGTATAAGCTACCTGAAAACCGGTTCAAAACACAAGCAAAAAACTAATTTTAGAACCAAGTATAAAAAAGAAAAGGGTAATAGTGCCACATTCCACTAATCTACACATGGCAAATTGTTTCCACTTAATGGAATAAAAATTAAAGTATTTCAGAGTTACCTTAAAAGCTGTGCATGAATAGAATATTTCAATACTACTTTAATAATAAAAAGCTCAAAAATTACACTTGGACTTGCTTAAATACTTTGTCAGACACACAGTGGAGAGCCAATCCTCGCTACCCTTCTGGAGGCATTTGGAATTGGCAATGTAACAAAAATCTCTCTTTGTGAGCTACAGGGTGGATGATTTCTACCTCAAAGCAGAACAGAAAAGCAAAGAAAGCTAGTCAAATGAAATACGAAACAAAGATGAGAAAATGGAGCTTCCCAGTTGCATTCATAAAACATTCTACTTCCCTCCCCTTAATCTAGGCTAGTTTAAGTTCATTTCTTTTATTTGCAACAAAGAAATCTATCAAATATACAGAGCTCCCTAGAAAAACAGTGAAGAAAGAATGTCACAGAGCTGAAGGTGGGGGAACTTGCAAAGAATTAAGCTTCCCTGGTGGCTCAGACGGTAAAGAATCTGCCTACAATGCAGGAGACTGGGTTTCGATCCCTGAGTTGGAAAGATCCCCTGAAAGGGTACTCAGAAACCCACTGCAGTATTCTTGCCTGGGGAGCCTGGTGGGTTACAGTCCATAGGGTCAAAAAGAGCCACACAGGACTGAGTAATTAATACTTTCACCTAGAAAAACAGTCAAGTCATAATTTAAGAATATTACAGAGCTGAAGGTGGAAGAACTTCAGAATTCCCCCAAAGAATTAAACAGTCAACACTATCACACGCTGCAAAAATGTAAATAAGAAAACAATACAAGAGTATATACTAGATTTATCAATATGAGTGAACAAAGGCAATTTCAATTTGGTGAGGCAGAAAGCCCAATGTCCAATGAATTGAAAAATGAGTGGGAAGATAAGCAGAATGCAGTGTTTACCTAATACTAAAATTTTTGCACATATCATCCAAGAAAAGCCTTAATGTTAATAGGCTCTAATAAACCATTAAAGTTTAAATATGTAGGAAAAGGAGCATCTCAAGGCTGTATATTGTCACCCTGCTTATTTAACTTATATGCAGAGTACATACACTGGACTGGAAGAAACACAAGCTGGAATCAAGATTGCCAGGAGAAATATCAATAACCTCAGATATGCAGGTGACACCACCCTTATGGCAGAAAGTGAAGAGGAACTAAAAAGCCTCTTGATAAAAGTCAAAGTGGAGAGTGAAAAAGTTGGCTTAAAGCTCAACATTCAGAAAATGAAGATCATGGCATCTGGTCCCATCACTTCATGGGAAATAGATGGGGAAACAGTGGAAACAGTGTCAGACTTTATATTTTTGGGCTCCAAAATCACTGCAGATGGCAACTGCAGCCATGAAATTAAAAGACGCTTACTCCTTGGAAGAAAAGTTATGACCAACCTAGATAGCGTATTCAAAAGCAGAGACATTACTTTGCCGACTAAGGTCCATCTAGTCAAGGCTATGGTTCTTCCTGTAGTCATGTATGGATGTGAGAGTTGGACTGTGAAGAAGGCTGAGCACCGAAGAATTGATGCTTTTGAAGTATGGTGTTGGAGAAGACTCTTGAGAGTCCTTTGGACTGCAAGGAGATCCAACCAGTCCATTCNGGTTTTTCCTGTGGTCATGTATGGATGTGAGAGTTGTACTATGAAGAAGGCTGAGCACCAAAGAATTGATGCTTTTGAAGTGTGGTGTTGGAGAAGACTCTTGAGAGTCCTTTGGACTGCAAGGAGATCCAACCAGTCCATTCTGAAGGAGATCAACCCTGGGATTTCTTTGGAAGGAATGATGCTAAAGCTGAAACTCCAGTACTTTGGCCTCCTCATGCAAAGAGTTGACTCATTGGAAAAGACTCTGATGCTGGGAGGGATTAGGGGCAGGAGGAGAAGGGGACGACAGAGGATGAGATGGCTGGATGGCATCATTGACTCGATGGATGTGAGTCTGAGTGAACTCCGGGAGATGGTGATGGACAGGGAGGCCTGGTGTGCTGCGATCATGGGGTCGCAAAGAGTCGGACACGACTGAGCGACTGAACTGAACTGAACATTCTTAGTAATTACATTAGTGAGAATGTGAGAAGTTAAACTGTAGGGGGAGGGGGAGTGGTTACCTTGAGGAGGAACTGCTGCTGCTGCTGCTGCTAAATCGCTTCAATCGTGTCTGACTCTGTGCGACCTCATAGACAGCAGCCCACCAGGCTCCCCCGTCCCTGGGATTCTCCAGGCAAGAACACTGGAGTGGGTTGCCATTTACTTCTCCAATGCACGAAAGTGAAAAGTGAAAGTGAAGTAACTCAGTTGTGTCCGACTCTTAGAGACCCCATGCACTGCAGCCTACCAGGCTCCTTTGTCCATGGATTTCCAGGCAAGAGTACTGGAGTAGGGTGAGGAGAAACTGAAAAGCACAAAATGGGCTTGACTGTGCAAACTGGAGAGGCATGCATCCTGACCTCCAGGCTTTTGAACTTTAACTCTGAGTTGAGGCTGAGGTGGGAGAATCTGAGATTAGCCATCCCTGTGACAGATGCTGAGCCCTGAAGTTGAAGTTTTGGCCTGAGACTTCAAGGAGTAATACCTTTCCCTGCTTTCTACCAGAAAGAAAACAAGACACTCTCCTAGAGACCTCCGGATAATGATATTTTGTCATCTATGCAGATAAGACTTTAGGACACAAAGACCAAAAAATAAAAAAGTCACTCAAAACACAATCTCTGATGCAAAAATGTCTTGGCCAGAATTCTTTCTCTGGAGTTTGAGCGGTTACTTCAGGGTTAGGAGATTGGAAGGAGAAATGGATCACAGAAGGGGAAGAAGCTCTCTTAAAAGAGATGCTCTCTAAAAAACAAAACTGTTTCAAAGCTCTGTAGCACAGAGAACACGATGCCGTAGGTACATCTCCAAGAGAAATTTCTGTATGAACCAAGGAATTCCACAGGTGGCCCTAGTAGTAACGAACCTGCCTGCCAGTGCAGGAGATCGAAGAGACACGGATTCAGTCCCTAGGTCAGGAAGATCCCCTGGAGAAAGGCATGGCAACCCACTCCAATATTGTTGCCTGGAGAATCTTACGGACAGAGCAGCCTGGCAGGCTGCAGTTCATAAGGGTCGCACAGAGTCGGACAGGACTGAAGCAACTTAGCACACCAGCATAGCACCCAACCCATGATGTGACGGCCTAGGTAGGCGGCTGGGATCTCCTTGAGCACCGATGCAGCAGTACAGATTCTCTAGTCAAGCCTCTACCTAAATTATTTTACACAAAGTCTTCTTGTTGGAGGCAGATGAGATGAGAAATGAGCTAGAGAGGTGAAAATAGAGAAATGCGGCACCCTCTCTTTCGGAGGGAATTGACCGCATTTACCTGACATGGGGAGGTTACAGCTCCCCGTGTTGTAGCCGAGTGCTAGACATGGACCGGAGAACCGGTTTACCTGTGGGGCCTCCCCAGCAGATCGCAGACCTGTTTTCCAAGCTGCCGGTTTCTGGTGTGTAACTGCTAGTGTTTCTTAAGGGTTTCCCCATTTGATTTAGCTTTGTGAAGTATCTTTTATCTTAATCATAACTTGCTTTTCAAGCAATGGTACATGACCTGGTTCAATGTTTGGTTCTGAATTTATAAACTGATGTGTTTAGATATCTTAATGTAACTTGACAAGTCCTCAGTAGGGAACTGTGAATTTCTGTAACATTTTGATATGTTTTTAAAGCACCTGACTTAGATCTTGCTGAATAAAGCACTCTCAAAAAGAATTTTCTGGTGGACGAGTATGTGTGTCTGCTGCATTATAGGAGAGTTGGGGTTGGGGATGTGAAGGTGCATCTGGGAGAGGCTTTGATTTTCTTCCTTCAGAGTTTATGGTTTGACTGTGTTTGGACTTGGCTCCAGTTTTCCAAATAGAAAGTGAAATTAGAATATTCCTTAGAAATCTTGAGTTCAGGCCCCCAGTGGAACCAAGAATTGTAGGAATAGCTGGGGACAGCTGGCTATTCAATGAGGCTGGATTTTTGTCCTAACTCTACCCTGGGTTTTGGGGGGCCAATTCATTGAACCTTTTTCTAGGACTTGTTTCCTCATCTGTAAATGGTCAAACCACTGTCTTGGGTTGGGGACCTGGGTTTATCTCTGTTGGTGGCAGCCCCCCAGGGGTTACCAAACCTAAGACCTACCAATTAGGGCCCAAATTCCATCAGATGGTATGGGGGAAGGGTGATGGTTAATTTTATGCACAACTTGGCTAGATCATGGCACCCAGATATTGATCAAACAGTAGTCTGGGTATTGCTGTGATGATATTTTTAGATGGGATTAACCAGGCGGCACAAATGGTAAAGAACACAGCTGCCAGTGCAGGAGCCCTGAGAGAAGCAGGTTTGATCCCTGGGTTGGGAAGATCCCCTGGAGGAGGGCACAGCCACCCACCCCAGCATTCTTGTCTGGAAAATCCCATGGACAGAGGAGCCTGGCGGGCTACAGTCCATACAGTCACAAAGAGTCGGCCGTGACAGAAGTGACTTAGCATGCACGCAACAGTTGAAATCAGTAGACTTTGAGTAAAGCAGATCACCGTCTATAATGTGAGTAGGCCTCATCCAATCAACTGAAGGCCTTAACAGAAAACACTGAGGGAGAGGGAGGGGGAATTCTGCCTCCAGTCTGCCTTTGGACTACAGCTGCAGCACTGTCTCTTCCCGGACCTCCAGACTGCCAGCCTACCCTTGAGATTTTGGATTCCTCATCTCCCACAATTGCATGAGTCAATTCTTTAAAGTAACTCTCTCTATATCTATCTACATCTATATCAATATAGATATTTATTATATCTATATATTATATTTTATATATAGATATATCTTCATCCTGCTGGCTCTGTTTCTCTGCAAAACTCTAACACAGAGAAAGGTTGTATAGTTGGTTTACAACATTTAAATATATGATTGACAGTTGTCTTCTTAGGATATCTGGCCATGGAGCATAAAGAATGACCAGCATAATTTGGCCTCTAGAAAAAGACAACAACCAAGACTATATTTTTATCAGTGCCACCAAACAATGTTTGTATATTTAGAGTTTTCACTCCAAGCAGCAGCTTTTTTGGTGCTGAGTTAATTAAACTGAGTGAAATAGATGAGCAGACAGCTAACACATATAAAGCAGTGAGGTTTTTGTACTGTACAGTATGTGGATGTACACAACATAAACAAAAGATAAATGGTCTTTTTGGGGTCCTACTAAGACCTCAAATCAGGCGTTAAACTTTATAGAAGTTAGAGTGCCTGAAGTCACCCAACAAATACTAATAGCTGCTGCCAAAGGAGTTGGCAGTTTCTGTCTTGCTTTATGAAAACAGATTTTATGAAGTAATTTGTTGGTATCTGTTTTATGTAATGAAGCTATTACTAACTGGAGTTTGCTATGAGAACAAGACTGCTGTAAAGCTCTGAATACATTCAAGTAGGTTTTCCTGGAACACTTAGATGCAAGCAAATCTACTGAAAATTGAACCTGGGTAAAAACTGACAAAATAGGGGGTGGAGGGAATGCAGGGGAAAAAGAGGCAACCAAACAAAGTAAAAATGTTTACTTATTATTTAAGCATGTAGTTGTATAACAGTGTAAATGAACTTTATCATAATGGTAACATATATTTTATAAATACATAAGTTTAGCAGTTTTAAAACTATGGGCTCATTGGTAGGGGCTGTAAGTCCTGGTGGCTCAGGACAACTCCAGCTTATGTCTGTTACTCTAGTATAATTATCAACAGCGCCCCCTTTTGTTCCCAGAATGTCCCAGTGTGGGTGATAAATATGGTCACTGTGTGCATTGGCCAAAAAGCAGCTTATCACAATTTTAATATGTAAGATGTTTAAGAAAAGTCATAAATTCGAGTTTAAATGTTAAATTTAAACTTTAGAGTAGTGCTGAAATCTACCCATGTTTTGGTGGAAGGCAGACTATAACGTGGATATTTTATTTATCACTATTTTGATAATGCTGATTTAAATGTTAAGTTGTAAAATTGAACACAATTCAAACTCAAACTCGTGACTTTCAATGTCACCCTAACTGTGTCTGCAGAACCATGTAAGGGATCAGGAACACTACTGAGAGAAACCTGGGCTCCCAGCATGTGCATGTGCGTGCTCAGTCACTTCAGTCGTGTGACCTTATGGACTGTTGCCCTCCAGGTTTCTCTGTCCATGGGATTCTCCAGGCAAGAATACTGGAGTGGGTTGCCATACCCTGCTAAAGGGGATCTTCCTGACCCAGGGATCGAGCCTGTGTTTCTTATGTCTCCTGCATTGGCAGGTGGATTCTTTACCACTAACGCCACCTGGGAAGCCCCTCCCAGAGTGTAGTTTGTACCAAAGTTTGGATCAAAGGAACAGGACAATCATGGGTTGTCTTATTAATGGAAATAATTATGTCTTAGAGATGTCTGAAGTGTAATTTCAGGAACAAACTGCTGATGAGAACTCCCACACGTATTGAATGTCTGGACTGTAAAAAGCGTGGACTCCAAAATGACCCCAAGGAAAGATTTTTAAAGGCAAGGGACGTATTTACAGAAATGTAATGAGTTAAACTGTTAAAGTTCCTTTTCCAAATTTTGGCAATAGCACGAGTCATCACAAAAATTAGTAGCAGTAGTCTGACCAGAATCCTTTAGTCAACTAAGCTCAGTCACATCCAACTCTTTGTGACCCCGTGGACTCAGCCTGCCAGGCTCCTCTTTTCATGACTCCTCCAGGCAAGAGTACTAGGATGTGTAGCCTTCCCTTTCTCCAGGGCATCTTCCCAATCCAGGGATCCAGCCTGGGTCTCCTAAATTGCAGGCAGATTCTTTACCATCTGAGCGACCAGGGAAGCCCCTCAATTAACTCAGCAAAAAGAACAAACGACAACATCCACGAGCCACTGAAAGAAAACAAGTAGAAGCTGAATTTAAAATGATCATAATAGGACTTGTCTGGCGGCCCAGTGATTAAGAGTCCACCTGCCAATGCAGGGGACATGGCTTCTATCCTCAGTCCATGAAGATTACACATGCCACAGGGCAACGGGGCCCCTGTGCTGGTTCACATCACACTCTGAACACGGGGGAAGCCACATAAGCCCAGAGGATCCTGAGAAGACTAAAACCACCCTACATTCTAAAGTACCCTCAAAGACCCTAAACAGAACTAAACCCCAAATCCCAAACAACACAAAACATCCTCAAGTTTCTTAAGAGTTGCTTAAAATCTTAAGCCCCAAATTACCTAAACTAACTCAAACAACTCTACACAACCTAAGGATCACAATAGACTCTAAGATCTTGCTCTAAGATCTTAAGCTTCACACTTCGCTAAAGCGCCTTAAAAATTCACATTTGCTTTAAATCTATTTTAATGAATTTAAATCTATTTTATTAGATCTAAACCCTTTCAGTCCAAAAGGCCATAAAAAACCCCAAGAAATCCAAAATACACTTAAATTCTAGATTTCCCTAAACAGTTCTAATTGATCCAAAATTATCCTGTGCTTGCTAAGTCACTTCAGTCATGTCCGACTCAGCAAGTCCATAGTGCTATAGCTTGGCAGGCTCCTCTGTCCATGGGATTTTCCAGGTAATACCGGGGTGGGTTGCCATGCCCTCCTCCAGGGTATCTTCCTGACCCAGGGATCAAACCCCTGTCTCCTGTCTCCTGTGGATTCTTTACCACTGAGCTACCAGGGAAGCCCCTTTGTAAGCACTTGCTGATAGGATACAATCCGTCCTCCTCATCTAGGAACCTGGATGCCCCAGGGCCCTAAAAGGTGGGGAGGCGGCAGAACGTCGCTCTCTCCTGAGCAGGGGAGTGCCTCTTCTCTACAAGGAAAGTCTTGTAGGCATCTGGCTGCAAGGCCGACCAGAGGCCACAGTGGTCCTTTTCACATCAGTGACTCTCTCCATACTGGTTGCACATTCTAGCATCTTCAAACCAATGACTTGGTCAGCTTGACATGCCCTGTCAAGAGCTAATGCTCTATCTCTTGCCCATTTGGAGCTTCTGTTAGGACCAGCAAGGTCATTTTGCTCAGGTTCAAATTAATGAAGTGCCTTAAATGTATGCTTTTGACATTATCACTAGATGACACACAACTGTGTTTCAGTTTGGATTCAAACTTAGTTTGGGAGTTGATTCCACAGAGGAGGTGGAATAGGAAAGTGTGATAGGAAAGGGAAGGAAAGGAAGGAAGCCAATATAGGGTTTGTTATTAAGTTACCACTTGGGCAACTACAGCTCAGTCCTACTGAAGACCTTTGGGAACATGGTAGAGTGCACCTCAGAGTTCTCCCACTGCACGGCGAGACAGCCGGGGTATTTAAAATACCAACCTTCATCAGGCAATGGTCGAGGGCTGCTCTTGGGGGAGGAGGGAGCCATTAATTCCCTAAGCACATCAGCTTGCAGTGTACGCAGGCAGCACAGACGCTGGTGGCCAAAGAACACAGGTGCTGGCTGTTAATGACTAGGGGTGTGTGCACAGAAACAAGTGATATGAACAATATCTCCTACAGGAAGTCACTGTATCTGTATATGTTAAAAGCAACAATTTGTTCGATGTAAATACTAAAGCTATTCCACAGCACAGGTTTGTAAACTTGTTTCTTCATTCTTCACCTTACAATTTCCTGGATGTCCTAAAAAGAAAGGCTTTTCTCCTTCACTCCAGGAATTCACCTAGGGTCCATATTCCACCATAATTTCTTCCTTTCAAAATCTTTAATTTAAGCACATTTGCAAGGATCTTTTTTCTGTATAAGATAACATTTATAGGTTCCAGGCATCAGGACCTTATATTTGGGGCATCATTTTTCAATCTACAGAACTATGCAAAGTCCGAGCTACTTTGGAAACAGTGAAGTTAGACACAAATGTTGTCGATAGCTGGTTGCATGATCCTGTTTAGCGGATTAGAAAATGTATAACTTTGAAGCCTGGAATAATGCCCAGTCATGAAAAACAGTCTGAGAGAAACAAGGCCAAAGCAGGGCTGACCCCAGACCTCCAACTCCTAGGATCCACACTTCTTGAAGCTCATTCCCTTCTAGGCCATCTCAAAGCCACCATATAATTGTGAGTAAAAGCAATTAGTAAACTGAGGAAGCTTTGGTTCTTTTGCTTTGTCATTCATTTAACACTGGAATTAATTAAGATCCCAGACAGAGAAAGATGAGAAAGAGGGTGTTTTTTGGAAAGGTGGTGTGTCTCAGGGGAGGAGCCCTTCTCTGTGTAAGCCTGAATGACATGCTGAAATTGCCCCTCTATTTTCTTGCTCCTGCCCAGCAGTTAGTTCCAACTTATTTCACTTTGGTGAGATCACTTCCATTCTCAGATAACAACAGATGGCCCCATCTCAGATATCCAGCTTAGCTTTTCTTTCTCCAGGTCATTTAGATGTTTGGGGTGGCAGCTTTCAGTTGGTTTTCTTCATTCTGAGAGTGCACAGCTGACAACCCAAAGGTATCTACCAGACAGAAACAATGAGGAGTGCAGGCATTTTGGGGACACACTGCTGATATTTCAGTCACCCGACCATATGAGAGATTCACTTTGCCTTGCAGACTTGTGGATTAATTTATGCACCATATGGACCAACCAGGCACCTGTTTTCCTGGAACACTGGATTTCCTAGGCTGTGTCTACAAGATAGCTGCTGGACTCCTAGGAGTGGGCATACAGGGAGCTCAGGTCAGTGGTTGGGCAGTGCCCTTCCTGCTGAGGGCATTCAGCCTTGTCCCTTTTCTTCTGACTCACTTTTCAACTGTGTTCCCGGGGCTCATTTCAGGAGGCATTTATCGGTGCCCACTTGTGGAATATTCCAGGCCTAGGAGCCCTGCAGGTGAACCCGCTTCTTTCTGACTCCTCTGCGTCCTGCCCATCCCTGCTGTACATTCCAGGTAGGCACAACTCCTACCCTGGACAACTTGGACCCCTGTGGCTTGTCTGCTGTTCAGGCCACTAACGTTAGTTCTCAGGTAGTTTCTTGATTTCGCTGCTTCCTCTTCCCTCTTCTGTAGACTCTGCCTGGAGACGGCCTGGGGCTTACCAGGCTCGGGAGCTCTGTTTCCTCCATTTCCTCTCATTCCTCTCAGAGACTTCCAACTGCACTTAGAATGAACTCCTACACAGACCTTCAAGGCCTCCTCAGCAGCCCCTGGCTACGTCCTCAACCTCATCTCACACACCTGCTCTTCTGCTCCCTTTGCTCATGCTTTCCTCCTCATGCCACCAAACACATTCTCAACTTGGGCTATTTGAACACACAGGTTTCTCCTCTGGAAGTATCTCAGCTGCATGGTTACTATGGCTAACTAGTTCATTCTTATTCTAGCTCATTCTCATTTTTCAAGTCTCAACTCAGATGTCCCCCTCTGCAAAGAGGCCATCCTGATCACCCTAGTAATGTCTTCCTTCTCCAGCCACTCTTTTCATTATTTAAGAAAGTTTTTTATTAAGATAAATTCTACTTATTAAGATAAAAGGTACCTATCTTAAATGTACAGCACAGAGAATTTTGACAAAGGTATACATCCATTTGAGGGTAGCAATACCCCAATCAGATCAAAATCAATGGACATGAGTTTGAGCAAACTCTGGGCGACAGGGAAAGATGGGGAAGCCTGGCGTGTTGCAGTCCATGGGGTTGTAAACAGTCGGACACGAATTAGCAACTGAACAACAACAACTCCAATCAGGATGCAACCTTTCCTCAGTGCTTTGTTATCACACTGTCTGTTTCGTCAGCTTCACTCTGTAGGACATTTCTTACTTATTTTTGTCTGCTTCCTCCTCTAAAATGGAAGCTCCCAGAAACCAGAGATCTCCTCTGTTACCTTCACTGCTATATTCCTAATGGTCAAAACATTTTTCTCTGTGGCACAGAATGGAATTAATGAATGATGTTTTCTATTGGTATGAGCATGGAGTCCCGCCTTCTAATGCTGCAAACTCACCCATGGTATTCTGTGGGATTTGGCATTGCCCTTTCTTTGGTGGAAAGGAATATAAGATGCTGGTACCAAAAAAGAAAAAAGAAAAAAAAATGGTGCCGGTACCGCTGGAGTGAGTAACACTCTTAGTCCCCGGGCCTTTGCCAGAGTGAACCTGTCAGAGCTCTTTCCTCTGACTCACACTCTGCTTCAGCGCTGTCACATTCTGCATCTGCCCAGCCTCAGAGGCCACCTTGGAGAGTCAAGGTTAGGGTCCTCCCATGCAGTCCCAAAGCCAAAAGTCATTCATGTTAACCTCAGAAGTTTGGATGATGCCTATGTGAGTTAGAGGCTTTTTTTTTTTTTTTTAAGCAGAATGTCCTAACAGGCGTTTCCCAGGCCAGGCTCCGCTGTCCGTGGAATTCTCCAGGCAAGAATACTGAAGTGAGTTGTTGTTGTTGTTCAGTCATTCAGTCGTGTCCTACTCTTTGTGACCCCATCATTGCAGAACGCCAGGCTTCCCCTTCACTATCTCCTGAAGTTTGCTCAAACTCATGTCCATTGAGTTGATGATACCATCTGACCATCTTCTCCTCTGTCGCTCCTTTCTCCTCCTGCCCTCAATCTTTCCCAGCGTCAGGGTCCTTCCCAGTGAGTTGGCTCTTTGCATCAGGTGGCCAAAGTATTGGAGCTTTAGCATCAGTCCTTCCAATGAACCTCAGGGTTCATTTCCCTTAGCATTGACTGGTTTGATCCCTTTGCTGTCTAAGGGACTCTCAAAAGTCTTCTCCAACACCACAGTTCAAAAGCATCAATTCTTCAGCGCTCAGCCTTCTTTATGGTTCAATCTTTATCTTCATTCGTATGTGACTACTGGAAAAACCATAGCTTTGACTATACAGACCTTTGCTGACAAAGTGACATTTCTGCTTTTTAATATGCTGTCTAGGTTTGTCTTAGCTTTTCTTCTAAGGAGCAAGTGTCTTTTAATTTTATGGCTGTAGTCACCATCTGTAATGATTTTGGAGCCCAAGAAAATAAAGTTTGTCGCAGTTTCCATTTTCCCGCCATGTATTTACCATGAAGGGATGGGACTGGATGCCATCATGTTTGCTTTTTGAATGTTGAGTTTTAAGCCAGCTATTTCACTCCCCTCTTTCACCTTCATCAAGAAGCTCAATGGCTTTCGGCCATTAGGGTGATATCATCAGCATATCTGAAGTTGTTATTTCTCCCAGGAATCTTGATTTCAGCTTATGAGTCACCCAGCCCTGTATTTAGCATGATGTACCCTGCCCAGAAGTTAAATAAGCAGGGTGACAATATACAGCCTTGTCAGAGTCTTCCCAATTTTGAGCCTGTGCATTGTTCTATATCCGGTTCTGACTGTTGCTTCTTCTCCTGCGTATAGGTTTCTCAGGAACCAAGTAAGGTGGTCTGGTACTTCCATCTCTTGAAGCCTGGCGTACTGCAGTCCATAGGATCGCAGAGTTGGACACAACTGAGTTTGAACTGAAAACAGTCAAAGACCTCAGTGTAGTCAATGAAGCAGATGCTTTTCTGGAATTCTTTTGCTTTTTCTGCCATCCAGTGGATGTTGGCAATTTGATATCTCGTTCTCTGCCTTTTCTAAACCCAGCTTATACATGTGGAAGTTCTTGGTTCATGTACTATTGAAGCCTAGCTTGAAGGATTTTGAGCATTACTTTGCTAACATGTGAAATGAGTGCAGTTGTCTGGTAGTTTGAACGTTCTCTGCTAACATGTGAAATGAGTGCAGTTGTGTGGTAGTTTGAACATTCTCAACATAAAGATTGAACCATAAAGAAGGCTGAGCGCTGAAGAATTGATGCTTTTGAACTGTGGTATTGTATAAGACTCTTGAGAGTCCCTTAGACAGCAAGGAGATCAAACCAGTCAATGCTAAGGGAAATGAACCCTGATGTTCATTGGAAGGACTGATGCTAAAGCTCCAATACTTTGGCCAACTGATGCCTGGATAACCATTTCCTTCTCCAGGGATCTTCCCCACCCTTGGTGTCAAACTCAGGTTTCCTGCATTGCCGGCAGATTCTTTACTGTCTAAGCCACCAGGGAAGCTCCTGAAATCATTTAAAAAGATCTTTTAAAAAGTCTGTCTCCAGGAGGGGGTAGATGTGGAGGCAGCAGGTGAGGGTGATGCCCCCTTGTGTCACCTTCTAGCTCCGGGACTCCCTGAGAATGGTCATTGCCCATCCGGGTATTAGCAGAGATTAACACCCAGGCTTTTCGTCCTCTCAGGCCTAGCGCTGAGAAGGATTTGGAATTAAGACAGGCCCATCGGGCTGGTGCTCGGGGATGATCCAGAGAGACAATGTTGGGGAGGGGGAGGTGGGAGGGGTATTCAGGATTGGGAGCTCGTGTACACCTGTGGTGGATTCATGTCGATGTATGGAAAAACCAATACAGTATTGTAAAGTAGAATAAAGTGTAAAAAAAACAAACAAAAAAAAAGACAGGCCCATCTTTCAAACTGGATGAGTCTGATAGCTAAGGAGCCAAGCAAACTTGGCATAAAGGTGTTCAGGTCTTGAGTGCCGCCAACAGGTTTGGCCCTTGCTGATCAGGGTCGGTTGGTTTATGGCGCCCCTTGGTGGTCGCGACGCTGTGTTACATCTACTTCCACACCTCTTCTGAGTAGTGGCTTCCAAAATGAGGTAGGACAAGACTATAACGTCCATTTTATTGGAAATAATTGAATTTTTTAAATTCTTAAAATAGTGACACTTTGATCTTTGTGCCCTTTCTTGGTTTGTATGTCAGCTCCGTTCCTTGTTGCACAACTAAAGCGGGAGGGACACTCTGAGAGTACGTGAGAGCTTCATGCCTTGAAGGGGCTGCTGGTGACACCCTCCCCGGGCACAGTGGGACATCAAAGCTTTTGACGGGTCCCGGTGTGTTTTGATGCTTTCTGAGCCAGACTTCTCTGGTTCGAATCCTCACTCTGCTATTTTGAGCCCTGGCTTGCTCACTGTCTACTTTCATTTCTTCATCATTTGAATGGGAATAATATTAAAGGCCCATCTCATGGTGATACTACGGGAATTAAACATCTGTAGAACATTTAGAAAAGTGCCTTGGTAAGGATGGTATAAGTGACAGGAAGTATTACTTTTAGTTTTACTGAGCACGTGTGCTTGCTAAGTCACTTTAGTCATGTCTGACTCTGACTCTATGGACTATAGCTTGCCATGCTCCTCTTTCCATAGGATTCTTCAGGTAAGAATACTGGAGTGGGTTGCTGATGCCCTCATCTAGTTTTACTGAATCCCTCACCAAAAAACCTAAAAAGCTTAAAAAAAAAAAAAAATCACTGCAATAAATAAATAAATAAATAAATAAATCAGATAATATGAATAATGCAAGGGCAAGAGGTCACTAACGTTAGTATTTAATGGGGTTGCAAAGAATCAGACATGATGAGCGACTTCACTTTCACTTTTCACTTTCATCCATTGAAGAAGGAAATGGCAACCCACTCCAGTGTTCTTGCCTGGAGAATCCCAGGGACGGGGGAGCCTGGTGGGCTGCCGTCTATGGGGTCGCACATAGTCAGACGCGACTGAAGCAACTTAGCAGCAGTAAAGTATTTAAGAGCACAAAAAGCCTAAAAGGCTTAAAAATTACTGGCAAAATACATATTAAGAATGCTCACTGCTGCTGCTGAGTCACTTCAGTCGTGTCCGACTCTGCATGACCCCATAGACAGCAGCCCACCAGGCTCCCCTGTCCCTGCGATTCTCTAGGCAAGAACACTGGAGTGGGTTGCCATTTCATGTATGTCTAATCAGAAAAATTTTAGAATCCACTGGTTCTGAGCCTGGGTGGAAACACATGATTCCAGTGGAAATGTGGGCTTCACCCAATGTATCTTCCTCAATGTTGCCCTTTGGGGTGGCAAAGGCTTTAGTGTCATGTTTCATATGAAGGTACTGAAGCACAGAGAAGTCAGAGACCTTATCCCGAGTTGCTTGGTGTGATCACGAGCTGAGCTAAGCCTCTTCACTCCAAGGACTGCTGGTTTTCACACATGCCTAGATGCTCTTCATGAGTTTTAACCTCATTCTTCACAAGAGGTGCAAAGGGAAGCCCATCAACCTTTGCAACACACTCTCTACCTCTGCCCACTCCCACTTCCTTCTCTGAAGAGTAATTAAGTTTGAGACCAGAAGAGTTTGGGGCTGGGCTCTGCTCTGAACTTTATTGGTTCTGCCGCGTCCGGGGTGTAAAATACCTTGCATGGTCTTGTCCTGGTCAGGGCCACTTTCACGGGCTTTCTCTGCCATTTTGGACCATGAGGTTGCTCTTGTGGTTCTCAGGCCATGTCCAGAGCTGCTGACAAGTAGTGTGTAGTTGTATATGAGTAATAAAGAACTCCATCATAAGAAAACCTTGTGTCCAAGGCCATCTCCAACCAGAGGTATTTCTGAAAAGCCAACAGTCATGATGATTTTATAGGATGTTTGGATTTCAGCATACATTTTTGGTTCAGGAGTTCATTCACATGTATAAAGGACTGGTTGAACATCTATCACATGCCTGACACTGTTCTAGGTGAAGATACATAAGACAGACAAAGGCCTTGCTTGCTCAGAGCTTATGTTCTAGTGGAGAAGGGAGAAACAAAAACACGACTTTGGGCTTAAACATGAGACTTGGTTTGGCCAATGGAATGTATGTGTGGTTGAACCATACTGATTCTATTTTGTCAGTCCCATCTTAGGCCCACATCATAAGCCCCATCCCTATCTGTGTGACTGAGCTTCCGCCTACTCTAAAGGAATCTGCCCAAGCCAAATAAGTTGCCTATCATCTTTTAACCTTGCCTTCATCTGGTATGAAAACTGGAAGAATGTCTTTTGCTGATGCAGATGGTGAATGGTCATAAGACCCCCAGGGAGAAGAAAAAGTCCCAATTCCTGTCATTGCTGACTTGCTTCTTGCTTGGTAGTCAGATTCTGTTTTTAGATTCAGGCTCTTTAAATCCCTATAGACCCATTTTGGTTTTGGTCAATGTTTCCTGTATAATGTTGCAAACCTCCATAGTTCACATAGTTCTTTAGGCACTCTTGTCTACTAGATCTAATTCCTTGAATCTTTTCATCACCTCCACTGTATAATCATAAGGGATCTGATTTAGATCGTACCTGAATGGCCAAGTGGTTTTCCCTACTTTCTTTAATTTAAGCCTGTATTTCGCAGGAAGGGCTTCCTTGGTGGCTCAGTATGAAAAAAAAAAAAAAAATCTAACTGCGATGCAGGAGCTTCAGGAGATGCAAGTTCGAACCCTGGGTGGGGAAGATCCCCTGGAGGAGGAACTGGCAACCCACTCCAGTACTTTTACCCGAAGGATTCCATGGACAGAGCATGGGGTTGCAAAGAGTCCGACACTACTGAGTGACTATCACTTTGCAATAAGGAGCTCATGATCTGAGCTACAGTCAGCTCCCTCTCTTGTTTATGCTGACTATATAGAGCTTCTCCATCTTCAGTCTGATTTTGGTATTGACCATTTGTGATGTCCATGTGTAGAGTTTCTCTTGTGTTGTTAGCAAAGGGTGTTTGCTATGACCAGTGTGTTCTCTTAACAAAATTCTGTTAGCCTTTGCCCTGCTTCATTTTGTACTCCAAGGCCAAACTTGCCTGTTATTCCAGGTATCTCTTGATTTCTTTTGCATTCTAATCCCCTATGATGGAAAGGACAACTTTTTTGGGTGTTAGTTCTAGAAGGTCTTGTAAGTCTTCATAGAACTGGTAACTTCACCTTCTTCAGCATTAGTGGTTGGGGCATAGACTTGAATGTTGAATGGTTTGCTTTGGGAATAACAGAGATCATTTTGTTGTTTTTGAGACTGCACCTAGGTATTGCATTTTGGACTCTTTTGTTGACTATGAGGGCTACTCCATTTATTCTAAGGGATCCTTACCCACAGTAGTAGATATAATGGTCATCTGAATTAATTCACCCATTCCAGTCCATTTTACTTCACTGATTCCTAAGATATCTATTTTCACTCTTGCCATTTCCTGCTTGACCAAGTCCAAAACCTTGATTCGTGGACCTAACATTCCAGGTTCCAATGCAATATCGTTCTTTACAGCATCAGACATTACTTTCACCACCAGACACATCCACAACTGAGCATCATTTCCACTTCAGCCCAGCTACGTAATTCTTTCTGAAGTTATTAGTAATTGCCCTCTGGTCTTCCCCCGTAAGCATACTGGACATTTTCTGACTTGGGGGGCTCATCTTCCTGTGTCATATCTTTTTGCCTTTCATACTGTTCATGGGGTTCTCCCAGCAAGAATACTGGAGTGGTTTGCTATTCCCTCCTCCCATGGACCATGTTATGTTAGAATTCTCCACTATGACCCATCTGTCTTGGGTAGCCCTACACGGCATTCATAACTTAATTGAGTTATGCAAGCCCCTTCACCATGACAAGGCTGTGATTCACGAAGCAGTTTGTAACATTGTACAGGAGTCAGTGACCAAAACCATCCCAAAGAAAAAGAAATTCAAGATAAAGTGGTTGTCTGAGGAGGCCTTACAAATACCTGAGGAAAGAAGACATGTAAAAAGCAAGGGAGACAGGGAAAGGTATACCCAACTGAATGCTAGTTCCAGAGAATAGAAGGGAGAGATAAGAAGCCTTCTTCAATGAACAGTGCAAAGAAATGGAGGAAAACAATAGAATGGGAAAGACTAGAGATCTCTTCAGGAAAATTGGAGATAAAAAGGGACTATTTTGTGTAAAGATGGGTACAATAAAGGACAGAAGTGATAAGGACTTAACAGAAGCAGAAGAGATTAAGAAAAGGTGGTAAGAATATACAGAACTATACAGAAAAAGTCTGGAAACCATGATGGTGTGGTCATTTACTGAGAGCCAGACATCTTGGAATGTGAAGTAAAGTGGTCCTTAGGAAGCATTACTATGAGCAAAGCTAGTGGAGGTGACGGGATTCCAGCTGAGCTATTTCATCCTAAAATATGATGCTGTTAAAATGCTGCACTCAAATCCCAGCAAATTTGGAAAGCTCAGCAGTTGCCAGAGGACAGTTTTCATTCAAATTCCAAAGAAGGGCAATGCCATTTTGTCATGTTCACACTACCGTACAATTGGGTTCATTTCACATGCTAGCAAGATTATGCTCAAAATCCTTTAAACTAGGCTTCAGCAGTACCTGAATCAAGAACTTTCAGATACACAAGCTGGATTTAGAAAAGGCAGAGGAACCAGAGATCAAATTACCAATGTTCATTGGATCTTAGAGAAACCAAGGGAATTCGAGAAAGACATCTGCTTCTGCTTCACTGACTACACTAAAACCTTTGACTCTGTGGATCACAACAAGCTGTGGAAAATTCTTAAAGAGATGGGAATACCAGACCTCTTACCCGTCTCCTGAGAAACCTGAATGCAGGTCAAGAAGCAACCATTAGAACCAGACACAGAACAACGGACTAGTTCAAAATTGGGAAAAGAGTACCACAAGGCTGTATATTGTTACCCTGTTTATTTAACTTTTATGCAGAGTACATCATGCGAAATGCTGGACTGGATGGATTACAAGCTGGAATCAAGGTTACTGAGAGAAATATTAGTAATCTCAGATATGCAGATGATACCACTCTAATGGCAGAAAGTGATGAGGGTGAAAGAGGAGTGTGAAAAAGCTGGCTTGAAACTCAGGTTTCGGAAAACTAAGGCTATGGCATCTGGTCCCATCACTTCATGGCAAATAGTAGATGAAAAGGTGGAAATAGTGACAGACTTTATTTTCTTGGGTTCCCAAATCACTGCAGATGGTAACTGCAGACATGAAATTAAAAGACGATTGCTGAAGGAAAGCTATGACAAACCTAGACAGCATATTATAAAGCAGAGACATCAATTGCCATCAAATGTCTGATAGTCAAAGCTATGGTTTTTCCAGTAATCATGTATGGATGTGATAATTTGACCATAAAGAAGATTGAGTGTTGAAGAATTGGTGCATTTGAATTGTGGTACTGGAGAAGACTTTTGAGAGTCCCCTGGACAGCAAGGAGATCAAACCTGTCAATCTAAAGGAAATCAACTCTGAATATTCATTGGAAGGACTGATTCTGAAGGTGAAGGTCCAATACTTTGGCCACCTGATGCAAAGAGTCAACTCACTGGAAAAGACCCTGATGCTGGGAAAGATTGAAGGCAAAAGGAGAAGAGGGCAGCAGAAGATGAGATGGTTATACAGCATTATTGATTCAGTGGACATGAATTTGAGTAAACTCCAGGAGACAGTGAAGGACGGGGAAGCCCTGTGTGCTGCAGTCCATGGGGTCACAAATAGTCAGACAACATAGCAACTGAACAGCAACATACCCTTTTTGGCATACTGCAGTGCAGCAGCAAACGCCTCTGGATCATCTGCTCAATCCTGCCTGTAGGTAAGTTACCAAAAATAAACTTCATAATTTCATTTTATGAATTTGCCTGCTTTGTTTTGATGTCTCAAAGTGCCTTCTCAGTTCACAGGACATTATTCTAAATCTCTGTTTTCTGACAAAAGAGACAGTATGTCAATTTTGAGCATAGGCTTCAGGCGATCTTATACATTTCTGCTTTCTCTATTGCTCCTCCGCCATTGCTGTGAGAAAAACATATGTGTCTGGTTCTAGCAGGATGGTGAGAGACATATGGAGCTGAGATGCTTCTCCAAGCAACCCATAGCCCTGCCCTGAGGAACACAGCTGTGCCCAGCCGAGCCCAGCCAACCTGCAGATGTAAGTGATAGTATAGGATTGTGATTTTAAGCCATGGAGTTTTGAGATAGCTTGTTACACAGTAATAGCTGACTGATACAGGTGCTCTGCAGGGAAAAAGAAGCTGAGATAAAGAAGCACCCAAAGGAACATACTGAGGCAGAATGGTATGGAAAATTTTGGGATGGAGCTAATACTTAGGCTGAGACCTGAAGGTTAAGAAGAAGCTCCCCACATATTAATGAGAGAGGAGTATGAGGAAACAAAGTTCCTGAGGCTGGAAATAACTTGTGTTTTAGCAGAAGACCTGAGTGGCTGAAGCAGAGTTGTTCCAGGAGAAGGGGCAGATGAAGCTAGAGAGAGGTGCAGAGCTTTGCAGGCCAGTATAAAGTGTTTGAATTTTATTCTCAGTACAGTGGGAAGATTTGAAAAGGCTTTAAGGAGGAGAGGGAGAGAGAAGAAGAAGAAAGGAGGAAGGGAAAAGAGGAAGGAGGGGAGGAGATGAGAAGAGAGGCAGGAGAATTGCTTTTATGGTTTTAATTGTCCATCTTTGTCCTTGTGCAAATAGAAGCAAGAATGCCAGTTGGGAGACTGTTGAAGATATACAGTGAGATAACGGCAGAGCCTGGGCCAGGTGGTGACATTGGCAGTACTGAGAAATGAGTGGGTTGATACTGCATTTTAGAATAGATTTCATAGGACCAAGCCTTCTGGTTTGAGGTATGATGAAGAACTACCATCAGTGACTAATTCCCCACCCCTAGAAAACTATTCCTGGAAATCCAGAGGAAAAAAACAAGAAGATAGATGATGGGTATGTCCATGGCATGTGAGTAAGAGTGTGGAAGTAATAGAAGCAGTATAGTAACTATCTGTCGAGCATTGACTATTTTCTATATACTTCCCTAAGCTGTTGACATCTTACACCAACCTATGAGGTAGGTCTTTATCTCCACTTTACAAATGAAACAGAGCTACCACGAGGGTCAGTGAGTGGCTGGTTCAAGGGCACATATAGCTGGTAAGAGGAGCACAGCGATCTGGGGTTTGGCACAATCTCTCTTCTGGCTACACTCCAGGGGAGCATCCCAGGAAAATGGTGTTGGACTTTGCCTTTGCAAGTCTTTCAGAGATCCCTCATTCAGATGTAAGCGATGTCCCCCATATGGTGAAAAGCTGTTTTGTCTTCTTGGGTCTATACCTAAGACTGGAGCTGACACCCGGTGTTTGAAGACTGGTAAAGTCTGCAGGGTTTTCAGGATTGATTAGCCATTCTGTAGTGGGCAGAGGGAGACACGTTGGAGGCAAATCTGGTTGAGCTGATCCTCCTGGACTCCCAGCAGCTCCAGCCCTACCAGTTTATTCAGTATCTTAAGAAGATGCCCCGATGAGGCAGGAAACTCCTTCAAAGTAACTGCAAGCCCTTCTCAGTAAAAGAGCCCAATCTACCTCTCAGCCAAGCCTGGTCGAGGACTCATGTGAACTGGAAATGCCTAAATCAGGGGAAGAATGTGCCTTGAACATTGTTCTCTTCCCTGAGAGGATTTGAAAAATGGAAATAGAGAGGAAGCCAGGGGACCGAGCAGGGAGTGGTTACAGGGATTGGTTTTGACCTATAAGCCGAACAGAAGGTTGTTGACACCAGGCTTTCCAAACCTCTTGATAGGACACCTGGGACCAGAAATGCCGTCTGCCCCTGGTTCTGCTTCAGGTGGAGACTGCGTCAGTGCGGGGAGACTGTCAGTGCGGAGACAAGTCTCCTGCCCGCATTCCAGGGCCATGACCTTCACTTGACGACTCCAGCAGCAAGAGATGATTCTCCAGCCTTGTTGATGAAAAAATTTTAAACGTAAAAATTTATTTTATTTATCTTTGGCTGTGCAGGGTCGCGTTGCTGTATACGGGCTTTTCTCTAGTTTCAGAGTGGGGCCTGCTCTCTAGCTGCATGTCAGGAAGCATTTAACAGGAGGCTTCCTGTGTGCTGTTTTGGATCTGTCAGGAACTCTCTGCTCCTTATTAATTCCTGAGTATTCAGGAATTGAGAGGAGAGGCAAGCCTTTCCTCGGGGCTGAGGAATCCAGGCATTTCCTCCGTTAGTTTTTCTATACGGTGATAAGTACCCTCTTCTTTTTTATGAACCATATGGTAAAAGTGATTATTTACAACTCTCTCTCTCATTAATATGGATCACCTATGTTTTGTAAGTCTGGAATTTTAATCTTTATCTTTGCTGAGAATAACTACAGNTATACGGTGATAAGTACCCTCTTCTTTTTTATGAACCATATGGTAAAAGTGATTATTTACAACTCTCTCTCTCATTAATATGGATCACCTATGTTTTGTAAGTCTGGAATTTTAATCTTTATCTTTGCTGAGAATAACTACAGTATATATGCCCACACCATGTTGAATAAAACACCTCTGCTCCATCAGAGCTCTGGTCCCCGTGTCTTGCTTTCTTTCTCTCTCTCTGTCTCTCTCCCTGTCTCTCTTTTTCAGGCTGATCCCCTGGAGCACAGAGGCTCTCCGAGTTCACTTTCCTGCCCGGGCTTCTAAGACCCTCTCGAGAAGGCGCTCTGCGCCTTCACCCCGTAAAGAGGGCGCCTGAGGCCTCTGTGAACAGAGCAAGCCCCGTGCAGGGGCTTTGTTGGCTTTCTGCGTAAACCAAGGAATATCAGCCTCTTTCTCTCTCCTTTACTTTCTTATGGGTCGACTCCAGACCCCCAGGTTCCGGTCCATTAAAGGAGCACAACAAGCCGTGCTCGGGCTTCTCGTTACAGTGGCGTCTCTTGTTCCAGAGCACGAGCTCTAGGTGTACAGGCTTCAGTAGTTGTGGCCAACAGACTTAGTTGCCCGTGGCATGTGGGATCGTCCTGGACCAGGGATGGAGCCGATGTCACTCGCATTGCAAGGTAGATTCTTAACCACTGGGAAGCCCAGGAAGCCCCTAAAATTTATTAAAAGGAGGCAGCAGGGAGACTTCCCTGGTGGTCCAGTGACAAAGACTCCATGCTCCCAATGCAGGGGGCCCAGGTTTGATGCCTGTTCAGGGATCCCGCATGCCGCAACGAAGAGCATACTCAAACCAAAGGTCCCGTGTGCTGCAGCTAAGACCCAGAGCAGCCGAATAAAGGAAGGAAGGAACCAGAGAGAAATGGAAGTTAAAGTATGACCTTTGAACCTAGACTGATGAAGTAGGTCCCTTGCTCACTACCAGTCATGCCTAATCCCTAAGCTTCAGTCTCCCCTTCCGTAAAATGGGGATAATTATAGAGCCTGTCTGATATGTCTGTGAGGGTTAACAAGCCACAGGAACAGAGCTTGGTGCATACTAACCATAATTTGATTTGTATGTCTTCATTTTACATGTTAAAGCTTTTTATTCAAATTGTCATGGATTCAGTTCAGTTCAGCCACTCAGTCGTCTCTGACTCTTTGCGACCCCATGAATCACAGCACGCCAGGCCTCCCTGTCCATCACCAACTCTCAGAGTTCACTCAAACTCATGTCCATCGAGTCGGTGATGCCATCCAGCCATCTCATCCTCTGTTGTCCCCTTCTCCTCCTGCCTCCAATCTAGTAGAAGCAATTAAAATGCATAATAGGATGGGTGGCTATAAGAGAAATTGTGTAATTCAATTAAGACCTAAAATAAACAAACAAAATCAGTTTTCCATATATCTACTCCTTAAGCGCTCAAGTGGAGAAGGCAGTAGCCACGTGCCCCGGGGCCTGTGCTTTCCCTGGAGAAACAGCAGACACCTAGGGTTTTTTGTGTTGTTTTTTTTTTCCTCACCTCTTGAGATCTTAGTACCCCAAACAGGGATTGAACCCTGACCCTTGGCAGTGAAAGCACGGAGTCCTAACCACTGGACTGCCAGGGAATTTCCAGTCAAGGGTTCTTTGGGGTCTTTCCCTTCTTCTCCATTCCAGGGCTTTACCCTCATCAGCATCAATAGCACCACCCAACAAGGAGACACTAATTGCAGAGGAACTGCTTGAAGCCTTTCAGGCCCTCTCCTTGGGTAGCTTCTTCAGTGTTGGGTTGCTAGCTTTAAACTCTCTAGAAGAAATCAATCGATGTCTCAATCTTGGTCCTTCAGTATTTTCATCCTTATAGAATCTGGAGTTGGAGGGGCTTGGGGCTCATCTGGTGGGTCCCTGAGGGAGGCAGGATGCTCTGCAATGGGAGCCCCAGGTTTGAGGATGACTCCCCACCACTGTCCTGGCCCTCCCCCTTCACTTGAGCCCCTTCTCTGCCTCCCATGCAACCTCTTTCCTGTACCCATCAGACCCCAGCTGTGCCCTCTGGGCTGCCCAGGGCCCAGGTAGCTCCTCCAGATCCTTAGTCTTATCCTCAGGCTTCCCTGGGGATGGAAAGGTAGCCCTTGGAACCAGAGTCCAGGCATCCAAGTTCTCAGGCCCAAACTGAGGAAGGAAAAGTGGTCCTACACTTTCTACATGTGTTTCCCCCTCCCCAGACCACACCTCTGAAGGCAGGCAGCAGCCTTAGCCCCTTGAAGATGAAATCTTCTTGACACAGAGGACCAGCCACTTACTTTGCCAGGGCCCAGTGTAAAATGATGATATGGGCCCTTGTTAAAAATTTTTGAAATTTCCCTATGTACAAACTTCCAATTATAAAATAAGCCCTAGGGATGTGATGTGACTAGGAATGCACAGTGACTATAGCCAATACTACTGTATTGTACATTTGAAAGTTGCTAAGAATGAAATTCCCCTTGTGGTTTATTATTTATTTATTATTTTACTTTATAATACTGTATTGGTTTTGCCATACATCAACAGGAATCCACCACGGGTGTACACGTGTTCCCAATCCTGAACACCCCTCCCATCTCCCTCCCCATACCATCTCTTATAACTGGAAGTTTGTACCTTCTGTATACATTTTACACCATTCCCCCTTCCTCTGATAACGACCAATGTGTTCTCTGGTCGGTGAGCTTGTCTTTTTTTTTTTACATTGCTACACATGGGCTTTCTCTGGTTGCAGCAAGTGGGGCTATTCTTCGTTTCTGTGCACAGGCTTCTCATTGTGGTGACTTCTCTTGTTGCAACACACGGGCTCAATAGTTGTGGACATGAGCTTAGTTATCTCTTGACATGTGGGATCTTCCTGGACCAGGGATTGAACCCATGTCTCCTGCATTGGCAGGTGGATTCTAAACCAATGGGCCGTCAGGGAAGTCCCTTGTTTTTTATTTTTTAATTCCACATGTAAGTGAGATCATAAGATATTTGTCTTTCTCTGCCTATTTCACTTAGCATAATGTCCTCAAGGTCCATCCATGTTATCTCAAATGGCAAGATTTAATTCATTTTTATGGATGAACACTAAGAGTGAAGGTCTTAGACGTTCTCATCCCCCCCAAAAAGTGTAGCTATGTGTGGTGATGGATGTTAACTAGACTTATTGTGGGGATCATTTTACAGTATATACAAATATCAAATCATTGTGTTATACTCCTGAAAACAATATAACTGACTTTTATATCTCAAGTTAAAAAAAAAGAATTTCAAAGCAGTGATAGCAGAGGGTTGAATCAAGCATAGGGCCCTTCTGATGGCTGCACAGTACACATGCCCGTGAAGCTGACCCTGATGACAGAGTGTGCTCTGCTTATTGCATTTTCCTGGGACTTCTGAAGCTATTTCTCTGTTTTTGTTTTTTCTTGGAGACATAATCCACATAGTCTAAAATTCATTCCTTCAAAGTGTACACCTAGTTCAGTGATTTACAGTATATTTGTGAAGCTATGCAACCATCACCACTATCTAATTCCAGAACATTTTCATCACCTTGAAAAGAAACCCCATGCCTACTAACAGTCACTCCCCATTCTACCCGCCTACAGCACCTGGATATCATCAATACACTTTCTGCCTTTATGGATTCCCATATTCTGGACATTTCATATAAATGGAATCATATAGTTATGTGGACTTTTGTGTCTGGTTTCTTTCATTTAGCATAATATTTTGAAGATTCATTCATTTTTATTCCCTTTTATGGCTGAATAATATTCCATTATAAGGATAGACCACATTTTATGTATCATTCGTTTAATATTTCTTATTGAAAATTGATCTCTACATGATGCAGCGAGTACAAATAATTATCCCATACTCAAAGATTCACATACTTCCTCCTTTTTCAGTTCAGTCGCTCAGTCATGTCCTATGCTTTGCAACCCCATGAACCACAGCATGTCAGGCCTTCCTGTCCATCACCAACTCCTGGAGTCCACCCAAACCCATGTCCATTGAGTTGGTGATGCCATCCAACCATTTCATCTTCTGTCGTCCACTTCTCCTCCTGCCCTCAATCCCTCCCAGCATCAGAGTCTTTTCCAATGAGTCAGCTCTTCGTATCAGGTGGCCAAAATATTGGAGTTTCAGCTTCAACATCAGTCCTTCCAATGAACACCCAGGACTGATCTCCTTTAGAATGGACTGGTTGGATCTCCTTGCAGTCCAAGGGACTCTCAAGAGTCATCTCCAACACCACAGTTCAAAAGCATAAATTCTTCAGTGCTCAGCTTTCTTTATAACCAACTCTCACATCCATACATGACCACTGGAAAAACCATTAACTTACAATTAAAATTCAAGCATCTTAAGTGTGCACTTGATTAGTTTTTACCTGTGTCTATACCTGAGTAACCACCATCCAGATGCAGATATAGACCATCTCTTCCTCCCATTAGGCTGTATCAAGCCTCCTCCAAGGGACC
>SJYV01049899.1:2023353-2056250 GCA_006410875.1 Neotragus pygmaeus | reverse complement strand
CCCCCCTCCCCGTACCACTCCTCCAGATTACAGTATTTTTAAAAAGCAATCAAACAAAAAACTCTCTATCTGAGCACAATGAAAGCATGGAGGCTGCATCTCAGGCAGGAAGGAGAGTGGGTTGGGGAAGGAGCGGGAGGCAAGAACCCCTAAATCATAGAGCATAGAACAAAGTTGAGCAAAAATCTAGAATATAAATGATCACTTAAATTATTATTGCAAATATGTACATTTGTATATGCAAATGGTAAGGACTAGGAGGTTACAGGGCAAAATGAGAACACTGACAATCAGATGCTGGAACTGTGGGCAATGTTTGGTTTTGGATTTCTGTTGTAATTTTAGTGCCATTTTTACAATAAACATGTTTTTTAAATGAATGCTTAGAAGAGACAAGAAATCAATGGTTGGTTAAATTATTCACTTTTAAAATGACTCCATCAAGAATAATTCAGAAATCCTTCACAATGTCTTATACATAGTAGCCACTTGACCAACCTTTGTGAAAGTGAAAAACTAGACCCGCAAAGCCTTGCCTGGATCTCATGATTCATAAACATGAGCACGGATGTTCAAATAAATAGGGAATCAATTTAAAGTTCCAGTAATAAATTTGACATTTAAATCACTATATACCAATTCACTACATACCCACTTAAATCTGGTTTCTGGAACTATTAATGAAATGAGGAAAGACACTGGCTTTCTATGTAAAAACCTTCCACTGTATCCTTGAGAAGAACACTGATTAGCAGTTCAGAACAAGAGGTACCATTATCAACACTCACATTTTAAAATACTTTGGATAAAATCATCTGACAAGGCACATTTTTTCACCCATACAGACAATTGATAATACTCAGCAACTTTTATCACCAAATATGGTTCAACAACTCCTGAGGGTGGGGGCTGGGTACTCTGAGCATATCCTCAGAGAGCCTCTGGGGGCATCTTTTAGAGTATTAGATTCATTATTTTTATTTAAACTGTATTGATATTTTGTAATATAAGTTTAGTTTAACTAATGATAATTCTTAATTATGGCATGTATGAATTCATTAATTGATCTTCTTAAAGATATATTTTATTTTTAACCTTTCTACTGAGGAATTGTGTTTTTGAAGCTGTAAGTGGTTCATGGAAATGACGGCCCCTCACCAAAGTGGCAGTAAAAGAATGACCGGAGATTGTATGGAGCACCTGTATAAAGGGAATATATTTAAAGATGCTTGTCTGCGTGTATACCTAAAAACATGCACACAGGGTTGGAGGAACATTAGAAAGGAAATTTATCATTTAGAAATAGTTTCTTAAATACATTAATTACTTCAGAGATGCGAGTAGCAAATACTTATACTTCTTGTGAAAAAACATCTTTGTGCCATAGATCTAGACTACTCCAGGAATCAAGCTTGTAATACTTCCTTACTAGGCAATATGGACATTTGTCTAGATTTTATTTATATTTTAGTTTAATTCCTTTATTATATGTTACTTTAATTAAACTAATTAATTAACTTCCACATAATAAGTTATCAAAAACGTGGCCATCAGCATCAGTCATTTCGTATTTCCGAAAGTAGAACTGTACAGAGCAGGAATCTGGGTTAGATAAGCCAGGGTTGAATTATGGCTGATTCTTTCTAACTACTTTACTATTTTACTTCTTGGAGCCTCAATTTTCTCATCTATACCAAGAGAATAACACCTATTACACCTACCTCTGAGAGTTGTCAGGAAGCATTGTGAAGTGCTTGATATGGTCCCTAGCACATTCTTTTATCTGCTTACCAAACATTTATTGCATAATATGGTGGGCCCGATGCTACACCAGAGTTGAGAATGCAATGATGAACAAGCCAAATTTAGGTAGAGCCTGGAGAGGATTGATACCCACACATTTATCAAATATAATCAAACACCTGAGTGAATACTTGGGAGTGCTATTTAAAGCGCTAAAGAATCAATCACTGCTCTTTGGTACCTTCAGAACACGTGGGGTTTGGGGTTAGAGGAGAAGAACTGGAATAACTTGCTTATGGTTTGCTTGCCTATTGATCTCTGTGGCTGCCAACCTGCCTGCAAGCTTATTTCACAATAAACCAAATGAAAACCAGCAGGCAGAGCATCATGGGCTGGTCCAGAGTGACCCGAAGTCCTGCTCCTCTTTCTAACCAAAAGTCACAGTGCTTGATGGAGCAGAGCTCCCTGATCAGCTGCCACAGGACCCTCTGGTAAAGCTTGTTGTCTTGTTTCTCACGGGACAGTTCCTCTTGATTTGCCACCTGGGTGGCATTTATGCAGCTGGTGACAAACTTTTCCTTGGTGACATTGGCCTCGGAGCAGCCGTTGTAATGGATGCCGTCAGGAAACTGCCAATAGTTGGCCTCATAGTATCTATTGCCCTCCACTCCAAAGTCGATATCCAGCTTTCGGCCTTGCTTGATGAAGGCCCCTGGGCGGATTTCCGCAGTGTGGGCCTCCGTGACCTGAGAAGTGCTTGGCAAGACCTTCCGGTTCCACTTGATTCTGTGCTTTATGCCTCTCGCCTTGACTGAGGAGAGTTGGCTAAAGAGCAGGACACAGACAATGGCCAACCAGCATCCACCCAGATGTTTCCTCATTGTGTCGGAATCTGCAACAGAAAAGGCTGGAGCAGTTAACTTCCTCAGTGGAGTTCTGAGTCTCCCATGTCCCCTCCTGTGTGTAGGAGATTCTTTGATAGGAACGTAATTCTTGCACCTTTAACATTTTTCCTGAAACATAACTGTTTTCCTGGGCTTGGTCTGCATAGGGTTAAGTCAAAACCAAGTTTCTTGCTCTGGCCTGGAATTACACCATTCGGGATGGTGATCTTGGTTTTCTCAGACAGATCTGAAGTTGCAACAGGCAGTTTGATTATTCATGGATATCTTTTCTAATCACATCTTGGGGAGAGTGGGGTCCCACTCTCCTCCCTCAACCAGCTTCTTATTGCACGTACCATGCCAGCTGCTGACATTGCCTAACTTAATTCTCACATGGGGTAGGTATGTTATTATCCTCACTTAATAAAAGCCGTATTGGGTTTCAGAAGTTAAGTAATTTGCCTGAGGCCACACAACAGCAGAGAATGGGGGGCGGATTTGAATCCAGCTTTGTGATGCTTTTCCCAGGTACTCAAAGGCCATGTCTCATTACCCTTTTGAGCTGCTGAAGGGGATGGTCCTTTTGAATCACTGGGCATGAGATTAAGTGAATAGCAGCTCTGATGGCCCCTCAGTTAAGTGAACAGCAGGGCCTGTGAAGAATTTCAGAGGAAATGAAATAAGAGGAAGGACAAGAAGGCTTGGGGAAACACCAAGAGTCAGGCTGGCCCCAAGAGGTCTGAAAGACTGCTGATGACCTCAGGAAATATCCCTCCTCCTTAAGGCCCCCAGTCTGGTAGTTAGTCACAACTGGTTCCTGAAACTACAATAGCTATTGTGGAACTCCTTCTCTTAAGGTCAAATATTCAGGGCATTCAGCACCTGGACCTTTGTCCATGTGGATCAGGAATACACAGAGAGTTACAACAGCAGAGCCTGCTTAAACTGTCTTCCAGGAGATTTCCTGAGTTCACCAGTCCCAGAGCTGAAGGAGGTTGAAAAGTTTATCTTGCTTAGGCCCCAATATACCCTTCCTACAGTATTCCTTAAAATGATTAGTACTTCTTTGTTCAAAATGTTAAACTCTAGTGTGACACAGGTTCTTATGCAGAAAAATAGGCAAAATGCAACCTAACTGCATGCACATCCATGCTTCTCTGGACTCCTGCAAAGAGGCCTCTGCTGACCTCTCTTTACATGCAGACATCACCTAGTCACTGTCCAGGGTGGGCATGAGTGTGCCAGGCAGCAGCCTGAGCACCTAGCCTTCCAGCATCCCATTCATTATTGCCCACCAATCACAGTGAGCTCAGACAAGCTTTCTCCAAAGAGATCCAAGAGATCTATACCCCTTGGTAGGAGAAGCCTTAAATAAGAATAATCACATGCATGCATCAAATAAAAAATAAAAGCATAGAGACCTTGAGAAATAAATTGGTCTTCAGAGGCAAGGGCTTAAAAACAAAAGAAAATCCTAACCAGCCAACCCTTAAGCTAGCATTTTATTATAACACCAAAACATAGACAGTAACCCCAGTGATATTTGAATCTTCTCTCAAGTGTCCCCAGACTTGGGACCCATCCCAGGAGATGAGAGTCAAGAAATCACTGCATGGTTTGTAGTGGTATTAAAAATGAACAGCCCTGGCCACAGAAATGGTTATCACGCATAAACTCTGCTCCCCACATACCTTAGGATCTCTCTGATGCACCTCTGGAGCCACAGGCACACTGTCCTCTTGTGCACCTTCTGCACATACTCCTGGACCTGCCTAGCTATGTAGGAGCTGCAGGGGGAGGTGCATTCCTGCTGCTTTCCAAATATGGAAGCCTTTCTCTCCTGGCAGGACCAATCAGGGGTTCCCAAGTACTTCTTTGCCTTGAGACGGATGGAACCTTTCATTACTCTTTACTAATAAACACCAATAAACACCATGTGAAGAACTTGGTAAAGTCCAGAAAGACTTGAGAGGTGACTTTTATTTATCTTATTTATTAAAAATATTTTAAACTTACTATTTCTGTTTGATTAAGGAGGATATAAATGAACAGCTAGATGAAGAGGTACACAGGGCACGTCTGGAAGGTTTCCAAGCACAAGAGTTCCCGTGGAGTGTGGGGTACATCACTCTTCCTGAATGTGAATTCACCGACCTGGAAGCTCTTTGAAACCCATGCCAGAATCGGGTGACAAACCAAATATTATAATGAAAGATGTTCCTCTCACCCCTATCACTCAGGAAGTTACAGGGTTTTGGAAGCTCTGTGCCAGGAACTGGGGATGAAGATCAAATATATATATTTCTTACTATATCAAAATGTCACAGCTGTACAGATAAGTGACTGTACCTGTTCAAGGAGTCTGGTTAGGGCTATTTTAAGACTGATATTTGGAGAGGTGACTTTTAGATTGAAAAGAAAAAATATTAGAAGGAAAATGCTTTTCCTTCAATATTTATAAGAAGGTGTTTTATTTATTTAATTTTTAATTTATTTATTTTATTTTTTAACACCAAAAACATTTTGTATTGGGGTATTAATTATGTTATTACCATATGTTCTGTAATTATTAGTTATGTTATTAACAATGTTCTGTAACTTTGAGCAGAGTTCCATGTGCTATATAATAGCCCTTTGTTGTTTATCTATTTTAAATATAGCAGTGTGTACATGACCCTCCCGAAGTCCCTAACTATCCCTTCCCCACAGCAACCATAAGTTTCTAAGTCTGTGAGTCTATAAGAGGGCGCTTTAAACAAGCCTTGTTGGTTATGCATACTGTCCTTCACCTAAAGACCAGTTTCAGAAGCCACGGGGCCTTTGCTAGGCAGCCTCTGTGGGAAGGATCAGGCTGGGAAGTGGGTGAGAAACCCATTGAACCTCATGACCCACAGCCTGGACCTATAGGGAATGAGGAAGCTTCTTCAGAGTAGCTTCCTTGGAAAGTAGGGCTGATGTTGGGTGGAACACAAATGAGAGCACTTGCCAGAACTTTGGGTTGCTGCTGCTGCTGCTGCTAAGTCGCTTCAGTCGTGTCCGACTCTGTGCGACCCCAGAGACGGCAGCCCACCAGGCTTCCCCATCCCTGGATTCTCCAGGAAAGAACAGTGGAGTGGGTTGCCATTTCCTTCTCCAATGCATGAAAGTGAAAAGTGAAAGTGAAGTCGCTAAGTCGTATCTGACTCTTAGCGACCCCATGGACTGCAGCCTATCAGGCTCCTCCATCCATGGGATTTTCCAGGCAAGAGTACTGGAGTGGGGTGCCATTGCCTTCTCTGCTTTGGGTTGCTAGGAATGGTTAAACCAATGAATTATTCCAAAGGTCAATTAGGTGAATATTTATAGAAACCCAAGGGACAGAGACAAAGGAAGATGAAACCCACATCGTTCAAAGATGGTGTGGGTTGAGAGTGGGTTTCCTCAGAGTGCCTCTCTCCAGTGGTGCCCAAGCCTAGCAGGGAGAGACCTGGCAGATCTGCCTCATGTGGTACAAGGGGTGTTCATGGTTAACAGGTGAACACACAGAAGGGACTTACTTAAGTGTTCCTGTTAAAATCATTACTGCAACACCGAATCAAAAGTGACTTCTGGAGGTGAAACCAGAATGAGATTTACCTGTAAACAGAATACCATTTTCACCCTGAATATGACCCTATCAATGGTCCCCAAAATTCACTTCAAAACCCCTTTTTGAACTATATTAAGTGGTTTCTTCTGGAATGACCAGCAGATGATGCCAGAAGAGTTTACAAAGACATTTCACCCTGGAGGTGGGAAACCCCAAACCAAATGCTGTCCCTGCAGGGCTTCTGTGCTAGGTGGATTTTTGGCCTCCACACGGACCTTTCTTTCTTCTCTGCCTCTGCCTTTAAATAGTATTCATTTTTCCTCTTTTAAAAAAGAAACTTTTTCATTTTCTTTCTAGAATCATAGATATTTTGGTTTTGTGGACATGTGCACACACACATATTATCAGTAGTGGAAAATTAGCATAAACTATTTGTGAAATGCAGAAGAGGGGAAGAAAAAGACTTAATATTTCACTATCCAGAGACAAATGCCAGTACATGTTTGTTCAACATAATAGATGCTTAGGGTAGTAATTAGGTTTGGGATGTTTAGAGCTGGAAAGGACTCAGAATCCTCTAGTCCAGCTCTTTCACACTATAATGTCATGGGGCCCAGATAGTCCCAAGGTCACGCGCCCAGGAGGCTGTGTTGCCCCTGCGGGCCCATTGCCCTGTTCTGAACTCTGTGTTCTGTCCACCCTGCCTGTCCCCATCAGGCACAACCACCTCCAGGGCCCCTCCCCTCCAGGCCTTCCCCTTCTTTCTTTTCCATTTCAGAGGAGGACTTTGCCCAGAGGGTTGTGGGAGGTTGGTTTAGAGCTGATGAGGCTGCAGATTCCTCTTGTCAGTGAACAAAAGGCTGTTCTTGGAGGCACAGAGGAGTGTAGAGGGCTGTGAAACATTTGAGATGATTGGAGGAGCCCTAGAAGCTACAAATGAAGCAAGAAAACTGTTAACCAGATGCAGAGAGTGCAGAACTGCTCTGATCCTGCCCCACACCCAGCAGATGAACAAATAGCCAAGGAATCAGTGAGAGAACATTAGTTTCTTCAAATGAGCTGAAAGGCCAGGGCTGGGTGAATTGTGTCTTCCAGCCTTGAAAATTATAGTAAGACAATAATAGAATTTTGACCATATTTGAGAAAACTGGGAGAATGAGACTGATTCCACCGAGTTGGGTGCTCCATGACACAAAGACTGTGATGTACTTCTCGCCAACATTGTTGTCAGACCAAATCTGGGCTTTCTCTGCCCACCAAAGCTGAATAAAAAATGTGGAGAGAGAGTTTGAAGGTAATAGAAAGTTGACTTTAAATCTCAGCCGGTGGCGAGGGGAACACAGTAGGTTCACGCCTCAAGACTTTGCTCCCCACTCTAGGAGGAGTCTAGGGGCTTATACAAGATGAGGGATCGCAGTCAGGAGTCAACGATAAGAAACAAAGGTGTTAGGATCTTGCCAAAAATAGTCATAGGCTGGCAGCAGTAACCCAGTAATTGAGTCTGGCAGCTCTGTGGCTCTGTGGCCTTCCTTCTCATGTGTAAGTACATGGGGAAAGGAGTGTTATAAGGGTAAGCAAAGGATAATAGGTGTGAAATGTAATTCCTGCAGAATTAGGGGGCTGAAAAGCGAACTTAGTTGCAGACATGCAGAGTTAGGAGCAGTTAAAATTAAAAAGAAACTAGGAAGATTCAGGTCTGCTCAATGTTCTGTTTACCTTTTTTGTTCTCAGGAAAGGGAAAGAACACTTTTTCCTTCTCACTGAAACAATACGAATAATCAAAAATTATGTGGATTAAAAAAAAAAGCAAAACAGGGAAAGACTGAGTTTTAGAATACGTGAAGGGATCATTATTATAACAATTCTATGTTTGTTAGATCTTGAACCTTTTTGAAAACATTTAGAAATAAATAAAGTGATCATTAAGATAGAAGATGCCATGGCAAAATCACTGTATACAGAAAGGTTAGTGTGTGGGAAGATTACCCACCATATCTTGGCTTCTTGAAATTTATCAAGTGTCTGTTATGTGGGAGAGCATAGAGATGAATAAGGCAGCTAAAGTAGCTCATGACCTAATGATAAAGAAATGTGTTTTGGAAAAAAATACTTATTAGATAGCTGTGTATTTGTCTAAACAGCCATACTCATTTTTTTCTTTTTATTGAAGTCTACTATACACACAGGGGGCTTCCCTGGTAGCTTAGTTGGTAAAGAATCCACCTCCAGTGCAGAAGACCCTGGTTCGATTCCTGGGTCGGAAAGATCCACTGGAGAAGGGATAGACTACCCACTCCAGTATTCTTGGGTTTCCCTGGTGACTCAGCTGGTAAAGAAACCACCTGCAATATGGGAGACTTGGGTTTGATCCCTGGGTTGGGATGATCACCTGGAGAAGGGAACGGCTACCCACTGCAGTATTCTGGCCTGGAGAATACCATGGATTATATAGTCCACGGGGTCACAAAGAGTCAGACACATTTGAGCAACTTTCACTTTCAGTTTAATACACACAGAAAGCCGAACATATCCTAAATATACAGCATTGTGTATTCTTACAAACTGAATCCACCCACGTAATGAGCACCAAGATTAATGAGATGAACATGACAAAGTCCAAAGCTTTTTATCTTCCCATCCGGTCACTGCCCCTTCCCTATACTGACCACTGCGCTGACTCCTTATACTACAGATTAGTTTTGCCTGCTTTTGTACTTCATATAAGTAGAATTATTGCAAAGAGCTGGACATGACTGAGCACACACGAGCGTGAAAAACATGCTCATAAGTAAGAAAATAGGGAACTACTGAAGATTTAGAACAGGGGTAATGGCATGAACTCTGTGTTTTAAGTTGATCCACAAAGGACTGGAGTGTGAAGGCAGATGGGCTTTAGGAAGCATTGCTACAAACAAAGCTAGTGCAGGTGATGGAATTCTAGCTGAGCTATTTCACACTGTTACCTGGAACAGGTGAGAGGGACCATGCATTGTGTCAGGGTAATGAAATTTTCATTTATCCACAGTGCCCCTCATTTTCAGGGGAAGCCTTAGGGATGCTGCCAAGACAGCTAGTGTGAACTCAAGACCTGGGTTTTTATTCCATCGTGCCATTCTCTGTCTTTAGTGACTTCAGTTATCATCAGAGGAGAGCTTAGTCTTCTGTCATGTAAGTAGATTTTTGTCTCAGAAAACAGAAGATATATTTACTGAGCATCCTTGGGGCAGGTGGAAGCTCACCCTGAGAGTCAGCTTTCACAACTGTGTAAGAAGTATCACTCATTGCCCCCCACCAACTAGGACTTATCAAACATTGCTCGATGCTGTTGGAATCACAGAGTTCAATACAAATCTCACAAATCTCTCATCTGAAATACAAAAAGATTTGTATTCAATTCTACTATTCCAACAGTGTCAAGCGATGTTATAGTTCATGGGGCCACAAAAGGGTCAGATATGACTTAGCTACTAAACAACAAAACAAGCTAAGCTCTAAATGCAGCTTTGAGTGCATGGGCATGCGTTAACATGTTGATTACTGGCCTGTTAGAAATACTAATGAAGGATTTACTAATATGAAGGCAACTAACAAATGCTGAACAACAGAACATTTCCAAAAGGAAAAGGAATACGTCAAGGCTGTATATTGTCACCCTGCTTATTTACCTTATATGCAGAGTACATCATNATAGGGTCTCAAAGAGTCATACACGATAGAGCATGAACTGGTCCTTATAAAAAGAGATTAGGACACAGAGACACAAAGAGGGAAGACTGTGGGAAGACATAGGGAGGCCATCTAAAAGCTATAGAAGAAACCAACCCTGATGATACCTTAATCTCAGACTTCCAGTCTCCAGAAGAGTGAGAAAGTAAATATCTGTTATTTAAGCCACTCAATCTGTGGCACTTTTTTTTTAATGGCCACCCCAGCAAACTAATCAAGATGGTATATTCAACAAGAAAGGCAATGAAACAAGGTCCTGTAAGGTTTTCTTAAATGATTAGGTTGAGTAAGGGTGCTAAAAATAGAGTTACTGAAAACTTTTATCTTTACTCGATATAAAGATTAAGATAATGGTCTTGCTTTTGTTTGTTTACTGTTTGTTTTTAGAGAAGGAAGGAGGAAAGGGGCAGATTTGCCAGGACAGTTAGGGAGAAAGAAGCCCCCAGTCCCAATCACCCTGGTGGCCTCCAGCCTAGGGGCTCTGGCACGAGGTGACATGTATGTGTTCTAGGGCTTAGGGAACTATGGTTTGATTAGAGAGGGCCACTAATCTATGGGCCCTGGCTACAGGTCACTTCTCAAATAATATGAGAGAAGTGTGTATGGGACAGTGAGTGATGGAGGAATCAAATAGGGTAGGAGGCATTTTAGGCTGAATTTGCTTTTAGGATTTCTGACCCTTCCTTCAGGTTCCCCTTGGATTCAACTGAGTCCCCTCAAGCTGGAGCCCTGCAGAAGACCAGGGGGTGCCCTTGACAGAGGCCAGGAGTTGTGCACAGTGCCTGAAGCGTGGGACCTTTGAGCCAAACCCTTAAATATAAACACAAACCAAGGCAAAGTGTTTCCACAATGTGCTCCGATGAACATACTACTTGTGTGGGCTTCCCTGGTGGCTCAGACAGTAAAGAATCTGCCTACAACACGAGAGAGCAGGGTTTGATCCCTGGGTCCAGAAGATTCTCGGGTCCAGAAGATCCCCTGGAGGAGGGTATGGCAAACCACTGCAGTATTCTTGCCTGGATAATTCCATGGACCGAGGAGCCTGGCAGCTATAGTCCATAAGTTTGCAAAGAGTCAGACATGACTGAGCAACTAACATTTTCACTCACTATTTGTATGACCTTGAAAAACTGATAGAATGTCTCTGGACTTGATATTTCCCATGGGCAGCTAACTAATTCGGCTTGTTTCTCAGGCCAGGTAAGAGGAACGTGCTCTCAAGGCCGGAGAAGGTAAAGACTCTCTGTTGGCTACTCCCCACCTCCCCCCAGCTCCTGAGACTTCAATGCTTCTTCAAAGTCTAGGCCACGGTTAGAAGAGATGACTTAGGCTTCTAGGTCCTTGTTTCTTGGTCTGGTCCTGGGACCACTGGGACCACACATCACCCAGGAGCTTACAGAAATGACACATCTCCAAGCTTACCTCAAACATATGGCCTCGGAACTGCATTTGACAGGGTTCTCAGGTGGTTTGTGTGCACATCTGAATTTGAGAAGTGCTGCCTTTGTGGCCTGGTTACTATTCCAAGTTTAGCTGAATCTCTCACTAGTGGTGGGCCTCAGGACTCACCAGTGCTTCCAGCTTTTCAGGCAGCAGGTATTAACTACTTCCTTACATCTCCTTTGCTTTTCATCCCTAGAGCTCTCAGCTCTCTCCTCCCCAGGGAGCGTTCCAGTCGGGTTTTTAGTCTCCTAACTGCTCTATTTTTCAGGGCCAGGTGCCTTCTATTTCATGTACCTCTTCCTGTAGAGCAGTGGAGCTCCATTTGCAATCTCCACATCAACAGCAGCATTGCCAGGCAGTGTGTTAGAAATGTAAATTCTCTGGTCCTACCCTGTACTCTGGAATCAGAAACTCTGGGGTGGGATGCAGCAACTTGTGTTGAATAAGCCTTCAGGCTTCCCTGGTGGCTCAGACAGTAAAGCGTCTGCCTGTAATGTGGGAGACCCGGGTTCGATTCCTGGGTCGGGAAGATCCCCTGGAGAAGGAAATGGCAATCCACTTCAGCACTCTTGCCTGGAAAATTCCATGGATGGAGGAGCCTGATAGGCTACAGTCCATGGGGTTACAGAGTCGGACACGACTGAGCGACTCTGTCCTTTCTTGTCCTGTCCTGTGGTGCTGATAGAGGCTCCAGTGTGAAATCCTGAGGGAGTTGTTCCAGTGAAGTTTCACAGAACCAGCATGGCACCATCTGGGAACCTGTGAGAAATGCAGAATCTTGAGCCCCAGTCAGGTGCACATTCAAGTTTGAGGAGCACTGCTCCAGGGAAAGAACAGAACACCAGCTCTCCAGGAAAGGAAAATGGTAGCAAGGCAGAGTTGAAGCTCGTAGGCTAGGTGTGTGTAGCAGAAGGTGTGGCTTCTTGGAGAACAGGGGTAGGCCTCACAGGAGTGGGGCAAAGGATAGGTTTAGCTCCTCCAATTAATGCAGGAGACGCCAAATCCTCCAGGAGTTTCAAAGAGCCAGAGAGGAACTGACCGTTCTCAAGTGGAAATGAACTATGTAGGTCAGTTGCTTAGACTAACGGAAGGTCAGGGCCTGAGCCTAGGGAAGCTCAGGTTCTGGCCATATTAAGGCTCCCACTAGAGTGAGAAGCAATAGACCCAAAATTCCTTCCAAAGGTAGAGGATACTTCTTTGGCTTTAATTCCAGAGAGAGAGGAAGGGAAAGAAAGTTTGACACCTGACACTTCTCCAGAAAAACCTTCTGTGAGAGTTAGACTCAGTTATTTAAAATTTATATTTTAATTTTTTAGTGAAAATCCTTTAACATAAGAAATCGATTGGAAAATAAGTAGTAAAACTCTCACTGTTTGCAGATGATGTGCTCCTCTACATAGGAAACTATAGAGGCCACCCCAAAATTACTAGAGCCAATCAATGAATATAGTAAAGTCATAGGATATAAAATTAATACATAGAAGTCGCTTGCATTCCTATACACTAACTATGAAAAATCAGAAAGAGAAATTACGGAAACAATCCCATTCACCGTTGCAACAACAATAAAAATACCTAGGAATAAATTTACCAAAAGAGACAAAAAAACCTGTATGCAGAAAAGTATAAGACACTTGAGAAAGAAATCAAAGACAACACAAACAGATGCAGAGATATACCATGTTCTTGGATTGGAAGAATCAATATAGTGAAAATGAGTATATTACCCAAAGCAATCTATAGATTAAATGCAATCCCTATCAAACTAATAATGGTATTTTTCACAGAACTAGAACAAATACTCTCACAATTTGTATGGAAACACAAAAGACACTAAATACCCAAAGCAATCTTGAGAAAGAAGAATGGAACTGGAGGAATCAACCTTCCTGGCTTCAGACTATACTGCAAAGCTACGGTCATCAAGACAGTATGGTACTGTCACAGAAATGGAAATATAGACCAATGGAACAATATAGAAAGCCTGGAGATAAATCCATGCCCCTATGAGGACCTTATCTTTGACAAAAGAGGCAAAAATATACAATGGAGAAAAGATAGCCTCTTCAATAATTCATACTGGGAAAACTGGTCAGCTACTTGTAAAAGAATGAAATTAGAACACTTCCTAACACCATGTACAAAGATAAACTCAAATGGATGAAAGACCTAAATATAAGATCAGAAACTATAAGACTCTTAGAGGAAAACATAGGCATAGCAGTATCTGACATAAGCCACATCAAGATCCTTTTCAACCCACTTCCTAGAATAATGGAAATAAAAACAAAAATTAATAAGTGGGACCTGATGCTTCTGCTAAGTCACTTCAATCATGTCCGACTCTGTATGACCCCACAGATGGCAGCCCGTCAGGCTTCACTGTTCCTGGGATTCTCCAGGCAAGAACAGTGGAGTGGGTTGCCATTTCCTTCTCCAATGCATGAAAGTGAAAAGTGAAAGTGAAGTCGTTCAGTCGTATCTGACTCTTAGCGACCCCATGGACTGCAGCCTACCAGGCTCCTCCATCCATGGGATTTTCCAGGCAAGAGTACTGGAGTGGGGCGCCATTGCCTAACTAAACTTAAAAGCTTTTTCACAATGAAGGAAATCATAAGCAAGGTGAAAAGACAACTCTCAGAATGGGAGAAATTAACAGCAAATGAAACAACTGAAAGGAATTAATCTCAAAAATATATAAACAGTTCATGCAGCTCAATAACAAAAAACAACAAAATTTTTAAAATGGGCAGAGGACCCAAACAGACATTTCTTCAAAGATGACAGATGACTAAAAATCACATGGAAAGATACTCAACATCACTCATTATTAGAGAAATGCAAACAAAAAAACAATGAGATATCATCTCATACTGGTCAGAATGGCCATCATCATAAAGTTTATAAAAAGTAAATGCTGGAGAGGATGTGGAGAAAAGGGAACTCTCTGACACTGTTGGTCAAAATATAAACTGATACAGCCACCATAGAGAACAGTATGGAGCTTCCTTAAAAAACTAGAAATAAAGTTACCATGAGTGAGTGAAAGTTGCTCAGTCGTGTGCAACTCTTTGCAAGCCCATGGACTATACACTCCATGGAATTCTCCAGGTCAGAATACTGGAGTGGATAGCCGTTCCCTTCTCCAGGGGGTCTTCCCAGCCCAGGGATCAAACCCAGGTCTCCCACATTGCAGGTGGATTCTTTACCAGCAGAGCCACAAGGGAAGCCCAAAGTTACCATATGACTCAGCAATTTCACTACTGGGCTTATACCCTGAGGAAACCAGAACTGAAAAAGACATATATATCTCAATGTTTATTGCAGCACAATTTACAATACCTAGGACATGGAAACAACCTAGATGTCCAACCATAGACAAATGGATAATGGAGTTGTGGTATATATACAAAATGGAATATTACTCAGCTATAAAAAGGAACACATTTGAGTCTGTTCTAGTGAGGTGGATGAACCTAGAGCCTATTATACAGAGTGAAATAAGTTAGGAAGAGAAAGACAAATATCATACATTAACACATATATATGGAATCTAGATAGCACTGATGGTTCTACTTGCAGGGCAGCAAAGGGAACACAGACATTTTGGACACAGTAAGGGAAGGAGAGTGTGAGATGATATGAGAGAATAGCACTGAAACATATACCATATGTAAAAGAGAGCCAGTAGGAGTTCAATGTATGATGCAGGGAAACCAAAGCTAGTCCTCTGTGACAACCTAGAGGGTTTGGGAGGGAGGTGGTAGGGGGGGTTCAAGAGGGAAGGGGCCATATGTATACATGCATGCTAAGTCACTTCAGTTGTGTCCAACTCTTTGCAACCCTATGGACTATGGCCTGCCAGGCTCCTCTGTCCATGGAGATTCTCCAGGCAAGAATACTGGAGTGGGTTGCCATGCCCTCCTCCAGGGAATCTTCCTGACTCAGGGATTGACCCACATCTCTTATGTCTCCTCACCTGCACTGGCAGGTGAGTTCTTTACCACTAGTGCCACTTGGGAAGCCCTATGCTGATTCATGTTGATATATGGCAGAAACCATCACAATATTGTAAAGTAATTATCCTCTATTTTAAAATATATATAAAATAAAAAAAAATTTCTTTAGCACGACTCAAAGGAATTGGAAGTAACAGGAAGAAAACATGGTAGCCTGAGAAAGATACAGATGTGTATCATTCACTTTGGCTCTGTAAATACCTTGCTTTGTATAACTGACATCTTTTCAGTGGGGTATTTTTGGGAGATTATGATTGGCAGATAATGAATAGTTTATTTTTAATCTTGCATATGGCCAAAAGGACAGCATGAAAATAGTCCGAGCACTTCTTATGTTAAAGATTAACTTTGAGTAATGCTTTTGAGGATTTTATGTCACTTTTAGTTTTGTGAATTATGGGATATAAAGATGTTGATTTTTAATCTTTTCCTTTTTAATGCAATGTTGATCCTCTGTTCAGATACTGAAGGACACTGGCATTTGCTAAAGTATTAATAAATATTATGATTTCAACCACTATCATTTTTTTATTATTACTTCCATCCATTAGTGAATTACAGTTGCAGAAGAAAACCTCTGTGAAGGAAAACTGGGAGCTGGCACCTCATACTTGGGAAGGAGGAAACATATGAAGAACCATTTGAAAGCCTGTAACAAAGGAAAGTAGCCATATTGACCGTACTGTGTTTCAAGGGTGGGTACAGGCATAAAGGTAGATACTTTGTTAAGTCTCATTTTAATCAAGAAAATCCTCTATTTCAAAATCCTGGACAGGAGAAATCTTCCAGAATGCAAGGACTGTTTTCCTCTGCTATAGTAGTGACTTTGACAGATATTCATGGAAAAATATGAAAAGGTAGCAGAGAACAGCTGGCATGTGACTGGGAGTAAGGCTGAGGCAGGATCAGGAGTAGCCCCCCTGCCACAATTGGCAGTGTGAGGACTGAACGTGCCACTTTTCTCATATTAACCCCCAAAATGAAGCTGCCAACATGGTGTGTACACTGGTGAACACAGCCAGACACTCCGTGGAAGATACTCCTTTTAGCTCCTGTTTAATTTTAGTCAGATATTAAATATTTATAAACTTTTAACACAAAACAAGTACATGCAAAGTTACAAATATAGAAAATATAAGCACATGCATATTTCAAATATCACTCTGGATTCTTATACAAAACTATTCAGTGCACACTGTAAGGCTAAGGACAACACAGAAGAGTTTCCTTTAAGTATTCAGTATTGGGTTGGCCAAAATGTGCCTTTGGTGTTTAAATAAAAATAAAAGACACATTTTTCATTTTCACCAAGAACTTTACCAAACAACATAGTCACTCTTTTGTTCCACTGCCTTCTGCCATTTTCCAGGCAACTTCATAATTCTGTGTTCACAAAACTTATCTTTTTGAGCAAAGAACTTTTCCAGATGCACTTTACAATCTTCCAGGGAATGGAAATTTTTTCCATTATAATTTTGTAGACTGAAATAAATGGAAATCCAAAGATGCAATGTCTGAATACAACAAATGAATCAGAACCTCCCAGCCATGCTGGGTCATCAAAGAAATATGTAGGCTTGCATTATCCTGATGGAAGATTATGTTTTCTATTGACTAATTCTGGATGCTTTTCATTGAGTGCTGCTTTCAGTTGGTCTAATTAGGAGCAGTGTTTTCCAGAAGAATCCATAATAGAGGATTACTTTCCAATCCCACCATACACCCATCTTCTTTAGATGAAGACTGGCCTTTGGTGGTGGTGGTTCATTTTGCTCACTCCACAATTTCTTCCATTCTACGTTATTGTTCATCAAAATCTGTTTTTAAAAACAAAGTGTTTTCATTCATTTCAGTAGAGAACTGCATGCGCAAATATGGTCAAGGTTGTGGGTTGTTTTTTTTTTTTTGCTTAACTTATGTGGAACTCAAACATCAAAGTGATTAAAATAACTGAGATGGTGCAAATGGTTTTCAAGGTTCTATTTGGATATTTTGAGTATGTCAGCTATCTCCCACATGGTATAACATTGATTGTTCTCAATATCTCAATTTGATCACTATCAACTTCAACTGGTATACCCGACTGTGGAGCATCGTCCAGTAAGAAATCTCCAGCACAAAACTTCGCAAACTACTTTGACAAGCTTGATCAGTTGCAGCACCTTCTCCATACACTGCACAAATACATTTTTGCATTTTGGTTGTGTTACCTTTCTTGAAATAATACAGCATGATATGCTGAAAATTTTGCTTCTTTTCTTCCATCCTCAATAGTAAAACGGCTATACAAAAATTCACCAATTTTGATTTTTTTTCAAATGCATGCTGATATAAGAGCTGTCACATATAATCTAACAAAATTGTTTTGAATGAAGTTAAAGACAAGTGCTACTAGAGCCACTTACAGAAAAAAAACCTAATGAACCTTTTAGCCGACCCAGCATTTATTGTTGTTATTGTTCAGTAGCTCAAGTCTTGTCTCACTCTTTGCAACCCTATGCGTGGACTGCACCCTGCCAGGTTCCTCTGTCCATTGGATTTTCCTGGCAAGAATACTGGAGTGGGTTGCCATTTCCTCCTCTAGGGGATTTACCTGACCTAGGGATTAAACCCACATCTCCATAGTACCTTACAAAAAGTACCTTACAAAAACAGGTAATGCATTAAGTAGTTCAGATGTTAATTGCTCTAACAAAGTTTGTCATATGCAATATATGTGTTTTTACATAGGATACCACAAAGTGCAAGCCAGTAAAAACAGTGCAGAATAATAGTGCCTATCTGCTAGGTGACAATATTGAACAATCCAGGAAATAATTTTACCTTATTAAATAATGGTAATGGAATTTCTTTTTCCACTCTGAATGGATCAGATTTCTCTCATCTCTAATTTAAGATATTTCTTTAAATGCCTCCCTTTTGATTCAAGTCAATTTTACAGAAACCAAGGACCTAATTTTGTTTTTTGACAGTTATGAGACAGCAATAAAGAAATGCACATATTTCATGTACACCATTCTCTTCATCACATAACCTATATTTGCTGTTACACTCTTACCAGTCCAACACTAGCACTGGTTCAGGAAAAGATTCAATCAAATAAATATGGAGTTTTTATATCTGCATCCTCTATGTTAAAATCTGGGTTCACCTCAGTTCAGTCACTCAGTCGTGTCCGACTCTGCGACACCATGGACTGCAGGACTCCAGGTCTCCCTGTCCATCGCCAACTCCTGGAGTTTACTTAAGCTCATGTCCATTGAGTCCATGATGCCATCTAGCCATCTCATCCTCTGTCGTCCCCTTCTCCTGACTTCAGTCTTCCCCAGCATCCCTCCTGCCTTCAGTTCTTCCCATCAGGTGGCCAGTGTATTGGAGTTTCAGCTTCAGCATCAGTCCTTCCAATGAATATTCAGGACTGATCTCCTTGAAGTCCAAGGGACTCTCAAGAGTGTTCTCCAACACTCTAGTTCAAAAGCATCAACTCTTCAGCACTCAGCTTTCTTTACAGTCCAACTCTCACATCCCTAAGCAATGTCAAAATCATCCTGGGTTCCAGATAAACAACAGATTTGCTCTCAGTGTCTAGAAGGTAGTTTAATTAAGGTACCTTAATTATCTATACTTTATGTTACTAAAGAAAGGAATACCACTTGAAGGTGCCTTAAACACACAGAATGAAAGGCTGCCACCAAGGGCACCTCTCCCATATGTTGGAATTTTTTAGTCTCAGAAGCCTTTCCTATTAGGTTCATTTCTTGTGAAAATGTCCTCTGCCCATAATCAAAGGTTGCATGAACATTCTTGATGCAATAGCTGGCTGTGTTACCTGCAAATGTAACCTGCAAAATGCAGAATATCCTTTATAGTTCTCTGCAGACACAGGACACATGCTCTCAACCGGGTGGACCCTGGGTCTATGAACTAAGGATTTCCGGTTTTGCTTTTTTGAATGAATATTATGTGGCCTCCTTCCAGACTTGGCAGAAATGCTATTCCCAAAGGGAAATGTAGTCAGGTGTTCTTGAAACAAATGAGAAAATTGCTACAAAATCACTGCTAAGATGGGGCATTAGCATACTGAGCTAATGGGACTTGAATAAACAGCATCTCATGTCTGCTCGTCGTTTCCCAGTGCTGTAAGCGCCAAGGGTATTAGCATACAGGTAACAAAGAGAGAAGCAAGAAATGAGACACCACCACTACAGGGCTGCAGGTAGATACTCCCTCCCCCAACCTGGTAAAGATTAAGAAGATAATAAAAACAGGAAGGCTGCCCCTATCCTACTATGAGAAAAATGAGGAAAGAGATGAGGAGGATCACAGGAGGGGAAGAGAAGAGGACCACACTTGCCCCTCTCTGGTAATAAGCCTGGGATTCTCTCTGGTACTGGGTGATGCACATTTGCTCCACCACTCGCTCCATCATCTTGATGTCAGTTTCGGTGAAGTTCTCCCCCTTGGTGGTGGTGGTGACTGTGTGTTGCTTGACTGTGATGTTGACACAGTCATGCACAAAGTTGTTCTGGTTACTATACTGATCCACTGGCCTGTAGTACACTTGGTTGGGGTAACGGTACATGTTTTCACGATAGTAACGGTCCTCATAGTCATTGCCAAAATGTATAAGAGGCCTGCTCATGGCACTTCCCAGCATGTAGCCACCAAGGCCCCCTACCACTGCTCCAGCTGCAGCAGCTCCTGCCACATGCTTCATGCTGGTTTTTGGCTTACTGGGCTTGTTCCACTGACTGTGGGTACCACCTTGACCCCAGCCTCCACCACCATGTGGCTGTCCCCAGCCGCCACCATGGGGCTGACCCCAGCCACCTCCATGAGGTTGGCCCCAGCCGCCTCCATGGGGCTGACCCCAGCCACCCCCTCCCTGAGGTGGATAGCGGTTGCCTCCAGGACTGCCCTGTCCCGGGTATCGGCTCCCCCCGGTGTTCCATCCTCCTCCAGGTTTTGGTCGCTTCTTGCAGAGGCCCACGTCACTCCACATGGCCACAAAGAGAACCAGGATCCAACTGCCTATGTGGCTTTTCACCATGATGACTTATCTGCAAAATAAAGAAGGTGTCAGCATCATATGCCCATGTAAAAATCACTTAAAGTCTGCAGCATGATGAATGACTGCATAACAGTGGCATCAGCTAAAAACATTCTAGGTCCTAAATGTTCTTCACATTCCATACATCTTATGAAAGTAATTACAGGTAAAGTGTTAACACAACTCTTTCTCCTCTAAGGACAAAGTTGGCCTGCAAATAACTCCTGGCTCTGTTTCCTAGTAATTTGATAAATGTAGAATGCCAGCAACATTGCTTATGATAAAAATAACCTCTGATTGGTACACTATATCATAAATTGGAAGAAACTATAAATATCTGGTAGGTTTATCAAGCTTTGAACTTCTTTAAAGTAGTGAAACTATAAATATCTGATAGGTTTATCAAGCTTTGAACTTCTTTAGTGATTCGTGCAACTGGGCTTGTTCTTGTGAGGACCCTAGAAACTCTGCCTATTGGGTTGTTATAAGGGATATTAGTTTTTGGAACCTTCTGAACCCTGGCATGGACTCTATGGAAGTGATTCTAATGTCCAGTTGGGAAGACCCCAAGGTAGGTGCTGAGATCATTAAATAAATTTCTGAATAGCTGGTTCATGTCCTCTTTCCTCATGTGGGAATGTGAGCAGGGAATGAGTCTCTTTTGTTTGCTGCTATCTTCTTAGCGGGCCAGGGCAGAGCCTGGTACAGAGAAGGTACACAATAGGTATCTGTTAAATGAAGGAATTAACATCGTCTGAACATATAAATGCCAACAAGAATTTTCTCAAAGGAATTCTCAATACAATAATTTTTGGAAAAAGGAAATGGGCAAGATTCTGCAAATGTACCTATAAGTAATTTTTCTTTCTACAGACAGACAATGGGGCTATTCAAAATAGGGTAAGAAAGGCTGTGTTCATAATATTTGCAGTCACTCACTCACTGAATGAGTCTTAGTTCAGCATTTAATGGTTCATGAGTGACTTATTTTCTCTTAATTTTTGGTACAAAAAACACATATCTTACACGTAATGCAAGCACAGTTTGGGAACAAAGTACCCTGCATGATAACCTATGAACCATTGTGAATGTACATTCATCAAATTATAGATGAATGAATTGAAGATTCAGATCTTTCAGAATGAATATCTCACTTAACCTGGGTGGTTCCAGGGGCAGAGATTAAAGACTCACAGTAGAATGATCATTAAGCACTTTCTACTGTACCCCACATCAAACCACGTGTTCCAAAATATCATTTGCCACAAAACCAAAAATGGCATATGTTGTAATGCTGACATGAGTCATCCTCAGCACTGGGACATCTTCAAATAAAAGTGGCACCAAATATTATAAAATTATTTTTCATGACCTTCAGAACTAAAGACTAACTTGGATAATATTCAGAAGAAGGATGACTAAACAATGAATGAACATCCCATTTATGTTTTTATGATCATTATTGAAATACCTGGTGTATAAATAAAAACACTTTTGAAAGTTATAAGGCCAGTTAAACTGCTCAGAATATGTATACTAGAATTTTTGGAGTCTGTTTTGGGTAAGGGCCAGAGGGACAGGGTCCTGGGATATGCCAAATGCCTGCTTCCCTGATCTACTCTCCATTTGCTCATGGGGTTCAGCTCTTGGCTCCCATGCTGCTCACAATTCTGCTCAAACACCTCAGAGAACTGAACATGAGAACTTTCTGGAAGGCTTGGTGTTTGATATGGAAGATGAAAGACTAGAAGAATTGAGGTGGCACCCAGATTTCTGGATTGGAAAATTCTGTGGACAGAAGACAGAAGGTGGAGCAAGACCACAGGAAGACAAATGAGGAGTGTTGCGTGACGATGCCATTATCAAGCTACACGTGGGACAAGAGATACCAGTAAGTCTGGTAAGCTTGGTGAGTCTGGAGCTGAGGAATGACCATGGACTGGAGATACAGGCAATAGGACATAAGGCCATGGGCATATGTTGCTGATCACTACTTTAAAATTGAATGTTAGAATAAAGTTGGATAATCATAAACTATATTAAGACAAAATCATTTTAAAATCAGTTGAGAACACAAAAGCAACATTTAATTATGAAAATCATAAAAAATATTTTTGAAGTAGAGAATCATTTCTAAGAATAAGAAGAACTCAAAACTTAATGAGACCTTGGAGAATTCTTTCTGTTTGTGATAAAATAAGGAAGATCTTGTATTATTTAATCCAAAATCTCTCACTGTACAAATTATGCTACAAAGATTAGCAAATCCAAGAAACATATCTGTGATTATAGTAAAATTGCTAGGAATACACATTAGGTTTCTGAATGCCTGGCTGTTATGACACTTCATATAAGATGTTATCAGAGAATAGTCAGGTTGCTGCCTAATCCTCTAGCAGATCAAGATATTAAGTATTTGATAACAGTCAATACCTATCTTTATTTTGGGGGCTCCAAAATCACTGCAGATGGTGACTGCAGCCATGAAATTAAAAGACGCTTACTCCTTGGAAGAAAAGTTATGACCAACCTAGATTCTGAACTGTTATTATGTTGGAGAAGACTCTTGAGAGTCCCTTGGACTGCAGGGAGATCCAACAGTCCATCCTAAAGGAGATCAGTCCTGAATATTCAATGGAAGGACTGATGCTGAAGTTGAAACTCCAATACTTTGGCCACCTGATGCAAAGAAATCACTGGAAAAGACCCTGATGCTGGGAAAGATTAAGGGCAGGAGAAGGGGATAACAGAGGATGAGATGACTGGATGGCATTACCGACTCAATGGACATGAGTTTGAGTAAGCTCTGGGAGTTGGTGATGGACAGGGAAGCCTGGCATGCTNTGGGAAAGATTAAGGGCAGGAGAAGGGGATAACAGAGGATGAGATGACTGGATGGCATTACCGACTCAATGGACATGAGTTTGAGTAAGCTCTGGGAGTTGGTGATGGACAGGGAAGCCTGGCATGCTGCAGTCCATGGGGGTCGCAGAGCGGGACACAACAGAGCAACTGAACTGAACTAAATACCTATCACTAAGAAAAATACTCTTAGCAGACTAGGAATAGGAGGAAACCTGCTTAACTTAATAAAGATTACATAACAGAAATGGTAAACATACTTAATAGATAATTTTTGAATGCAGTCTCTTTATGATCAGAAACAAAACAAGAACGTCCCCTTTCACAGGACTGGAGATCCTTCCAGTGCCATTATTGTTATTTTAGTTGCTAAGTTGTATTAGACTCTTTTGTGACCCCATGGACTGTAGCTCTCCAGGCTCCTCTGTCCATTAGATTTCCCAGGCAAGAACACTGGAGTGGGTGGCCATTTCCTTCTCCAAGGGATCTTCCTGACCCAGGAATCAAACCTGGATCTCCTCATTGATGGGTGGATTCTTTAACACTGAGCCACTTGGGAAGCCCTTTTCCAATGCAATATGTAGGGACAAAGACTGGTGCAATAACTGTAAGAAAAGAGCTCCAGCTGTCATTATCTGGAAATAATGTGATCTTATACATAGAAGGTTCTACACACTTGGCAGAGGTAACAGGAGACTCAACTAGAGTTCAGCAAGGCTATGGACTGGTTTATAAAAATCAACAGCATTTCTCTATACCAGCAATAACTGACTAGAAAAAAATTAATAGATAAGATAGTAATAATTTCAACCCATACTGTAAAGTGGGCTTTCCTGATAGCTCAGTTGGTAAAGAAACCACCTACAATGCAGGAGACCCCAGTTTGATTCCTGGGTTGGGAAGATCCACTGGAGAGGGATAGCTACCCACTCCAGTATTCTTGGGCTTCCCTTGTGGTTCATCTGGTAAAGAATCTGCTTGCAATGTGGGAGAGCTGGGTTTGATCCCTGGGTTGGGAAGATGCCCTAGAGGAAGGAAAGGATACCCGTTCCAGTATTCTGGCCTAGAGAATTCCATGGGCTGTATAGTTCATGGGGTCACAAAGAGTCAGATACAACTTTCACTTTCATATTGTAAAGTATCTAGGATTGACTTAACTCAAGAGAAAGTAAGACTAGGGGAAAAAGAAATTGAACACTACACTACTAAAGAACAAAGAAGATGATCTGTAAAAATGGAAAGGTCTTGGTTAGAACCACTTAGTATTATAAAGATGTCAATCTCCTACAAATGAACTTATAATATGAATAATAATGACAACCAAAATTCTAGCTGGATTTTTTTGGAGGAATTCAATAAAGGATGAAGAAATGTCCACAAATAACAAACTCAACCTTAAAAAGGAAATGAGGTGAGAACCTACTGTTCAGTTCAGTTCAGTCGCTCAGTCGTGTCCAACTCTTTGCGACCCCATGAATTGCAGCACACCAGGCCTCCCTGTCCATCAACAACTCCTGGAGTTTACTCAGACTCACGTCCATCGAGTCTGTGATGCCATCCAGCCATCTCATTCTCTGTCATCCCCTTCTCCTCCTGCCCCCAATCCCTCCCAGCATCAGAGTCTTTTCCAATGAGTCAATTCCTCACATGAGGTGGCCAAAGTACTGGAATTTCAGCTTTAGCATCATTCCTTCCAAAGAAATCCCAGGGTTGATCTCCTTCAGAATGGACTGGTTGGATCTCCTTGCAGTCCAAGGGACTCTCAAGAGTCTTCTCCAACACCACAGTTCAAAAACCTACTGTTATCAAACATTAAATCCTAGTATAAAGTCATAGTAATAAATATGGTAACCTAGAAATGAACATATAGATCAAAGGAAGCAGAATAACAAGTTCAGAGATAAAGCTACATACACTAACTTTAGTACAAACTGGATAAATGATAAACTGACAAAACAAATCAATGAGAAAGGAAAGTTTATTTAGCAGAGACTTCTGGGAAACTGAAGGAAAATAAAAATCGGAACTTAATACCATATGCAAAAGCAGGCTCTAAATGGATTAGAGACCTAACTGTGAAAGTTAAATGTTTTATGAATTAAAAAACTGTGTGGGGATTCCTAGAGATGTTTTGTAAGACTGATGGCCCAAGACTCATTGCTTCTCCCTCTCTATTCTGCCTTTTTACTTAATTTCCTCACTTCCCCTCATTTCTATTCTATAAAGAACCTGGCATCCAGAACCCAAGAAGATGGTTATTTTGAGATGTTCGTCTGCCATCTTCTCAGTCAGCCAGCTTACTGAATAAAGTCACATTCTTTCCCTCAACATCTCATCTCTGATTCACTGGCCTGTTGTTCACTCAGTAGAGCAAGTCTGGATTTGGTAACAAATTTGACTTGCTGCTTGTGTTTAGCCAGCNGGGGTCGCAGAGCGGGACACAACAGAGCAACTGAACTGAACTAAATACCTATCACTAAGAAAAATACTCTTAGCAGACTAGGAATAGGAGGAAACCTGCTTAACTTAATAAAGATTACATAACAGAAATGGTAAACATACTTAATAGATAATTTTTGAATGCAGTCTCTTTATGATCAGAAACAAAACAAGAACGTCCCCTTTCACAGGACTGGAGATCCTTCCAGTGCCATTATTGTTATTTTAGTTGCTAAGTTGTATTAGACTCTTTTGTGACCCCATGGACTGTAGCTCTCCAGGCTCCTCTGTCCATTAGATTTCCCAGGCAAGAACACTGGAGTGGGTGGCCATTTCCTTCTCCAAGGGATCTTCCTGACCCAGGAATCAAACCTGGATCTCCTCATTGATGGGTGGATTCTTTAACACTGAGCCACTTGGGAAGCCCTTTTCCAATGCAATATGTAGGGACAAAGACTGGTGCAATAACTGTAAGAAAAGAGCTCCAGCTGTCATTATCTGGAAATAATGTGATCTTATACATAGAAGGTTCTACACACTTGGCAGAGGTAACAGGAGACTCAACTAGAGTTCAGCAAGGCTATGGACTGGTTTATAAAAATCAACAGCATTTCTCTATACCAGCAATAACTGACTAGAAAAAAATTAATAGATAAGATAGTAATAATTTCAACCCATACTGTAAAGTGGGCTTTCCTGATAGCTCAGTTGGTAAAGAAACCACCTACAATGCAGGAGACCCCAGTTTGATTCCTGGGTTGGGAAGATCCACTGGAGAGGGATAGCTACCCACTCCAGTATTCTTGGGCTTCCCTTGTGGTTCATCTGGTAAAGAATCTGCTTGCAATGTGGGAGAGCTGGGTTTGATCCCTGGGTTGGGAAGATGCCCTAGAGGAAGGAAAGGATACCCGTTCCAGTATTCTGGCCTAGAGAATTCCATGGGCTGTATAGTTCATGGGGTCACAAAGAGTCAGATACAACTTTCACTTTCATATTGTAAAGTATCTAGGATTGACTTAACTCAAGAGAAAGTAAGACTAGGGGAAAAAGAAATTGAACACTACACTACTAAAGAACAAAGAAGATGATCTGTAAAAATGGAAAGGTCTTGGTTAGAACCACTTAGTATTATAAAGATGTCAATCTCCTACAAATGAACTTATAATATGAATAATAATGACAACCAAAATTCTAGCTGGATTTTTTTGGAGGAATTCAATAAAGGATGAAGAAATGTCCACAAATAACAAACTCAACCTTAAAAAGGAAATGAGGTGAGAACCTACTGTTCAGTTCAGTTCAGTCGCTCAGTCGTGTCCAACTCTTTGCGACCCCATGAATTGCAGCACACCAGGCCTCCCTGTCCATCAACAACTCCTGGAGTTTACTCAGACTCACGTCCATCGAGTCTGTGATGCCATCCAGCCATCTCATTCTCTGTCATCCCCTTCTCCTCCTGCCCCCAATCCCTCCCAGCATCAGAGTCTTTTCCAATGAGTCAATTCCTCACATGAGGTGGCCAAAGTACTGGAATTTCAGCTTTAGCATCATTCCTTCCAAAGAAATCCCAGGGTTGATCTCCTTCAGAATGGACTGGTTGGATCTCCTTGCAGTCCAAGGGACTCTCAAGAGTCTTCTCCAACACCACAGTTCAAAAACCTACTGTTATCAAACATTAAATCCTAGTATAAAGTCATAGTAATAAATATGGTAACCTAGAAATGAACATATAGATCAAAGGAAGCAGAATAACAAGTTCAGAGATAAAGCTACATACACTAACTTTAGTACAAACTGGATAAATGATAAACTGACAAAACAAATCAATGAGAAAGGAAAGTTTATTTAGCAGAGACTTCTGGGAAACTGAAGGAAAATAAAAATCGGAACTTAATACCATATGCAAAAGCAGGCTCTAAATGGATTAGAGACCTAACTGTGAAAGTTAAATGTTTTATGAATTAAAAAACTGTGTGGGGATTCCTAGAGATGTTTTGTAAGACTGATGGCCCAAGACTCATTGCTTCTCCCTCTCTATTCTGCCTTTTTACTTAATTTCCTCACTTCCCCTCATTTCTATTCTATAAAGAACCTGGCATCCAGAACCCAAGAAGATGGTTATTTTGAGATGTTCGTCTGCCATCTTCTCAGTCAGCCAGCTTACTGAATAAAGTCACATTCTTTCCCTCAACATCTCATCTCTGATTCACTGGCCTGTTGTTCACTCAGTAGAGCAAGTCTGGATTTGGTAACAAATTTGACTTGCTGCTTGTGTTTAGCCAGCTCCGTTAGGGAATATCAGGGCAAGGCTCTAGCAGCTGCTGGGACCATTTGTGCTGAGGATCTCTCCTTCAAGATTCCCTGAAGTGGCATCAGTGGCCCCAGGGCCTGGCAGTTGAAGCAAAGAATCAACAAACTTCTACAAGTCAACAGACCCAATTTCATAGCATTAGTTTTCTTCATTCGATAGCTGGCTCATTTGTTTGTGGTTTTGTGTGTCCTTTTCTAGACAAACTTGATTTTGTAGGGTAAGTTGCTCTGGTGTGCACACTGAGAACATATTCCCCTCTAAATTTGGGCTTTTCCTTTACAAGACAAGGCAATTTGGTTGGGGTACCCTGTTGGAGATGGGAATTGTTGTTGGGCTCTACCTGAGTTGGAACCAGTTTATTGGGGAACTAGTTCTTGTGGGGGTAAGCCTACCCTAGTTGTGTGCTTGTTTTGTGCTATGTCATTTCAGTTGTGTCCTACTCTTTGTGACCTCCTGGGGATTCTCCAGGCAAGAATAATAGAGTATACTGGAGTATAAGAATACTGGAGCATATCCAAGGGCATGGCAGTATTCTTGCCTGGAGAATCCCATGGACAGAGGAGCCTGGTGGGACACAGTCCAAAGAGTTGCAAAAAGTCAGACACAACTGAAGCGGCTTAGCATGCATGCCTCCAGAGGGAGAGCACAAAACAAGCACACAGTTGGGATTAGTTCATTTGTTTTGTAGGGTAAATTTATTTACCTGAGCTGGAAACTGGTTCATCTATGTATTGGTACTGGAATTTGCGTCATTTATGTTGGAATTCGCCTATTTTTGTGTGTGTTTTGGTGCTATGAAACTTATAAAAATGGGAAATATTTCATCTATTCTGAAGAAAAGCTTTGGGGGACATATATTAGATATGTTAAGATCAGAAGAGCAATGGGCCTGAATGGCTCACAACTACACTCTTGCAATTAGAAGTGTTTTGCAAAGGAAAGGAACACTCTGATAATAAATGAAGAGGCTTGGGGACTCCCTTGGACTTGAGGCATCTGATTCTAATTTCCCTACAGGAGCCCTGGGTAACTTTGACAGTGGAGAGCTTCAGCTTCAGCTTGGGGAGCACCCCCTGTGAAGGAAAACTCCATTTATAAAGCATTTTGGACAAAGGTCACGGGTCTAATGAAACGGGAAGTCATGTTAAGGTGACTCTCTAGCTGGCTAGATTCTGTTTTATTCTGGATACTCTGGTAACACAGACATCTGATACTAACTGCTTGAGCTAAAAGGAGAAGTACTTCCTTTAAGGTCTCCACCCTCCTCACACTCTCTCATTCCTTTCTCCTCAAACCCTCTGCAAACAGACTAATAGCTATGGAACTCTAGCTAGGGTTATTCTCTGGGGTGTTCTGAAGGCCTAATAGCCTACTGTGCCCCAGTAGCTGTCTCCCAAGCAGGTCAGGGCTCTCCTTTCCTCCTCCTCCCTTAGACTGAGTACCAGGCCAATTAATATTGTGAGGGCATGGGTCAGGCACTTAAAAGCCATTAAGGTGCCTGTCGCTTGAAGTCTCTTGTGACAGGGTTTAAGTGGGTAACAGAATGGACCAGACTATTATAGCATCTGACTCTGAAGGAAGAAACACACAGAACAGGCTCCATCTTGAAAGCAGGACTCCATATTGGGCCGGACTGCGGACTTTGAGCTATATGCCCAGTATCTATGGAAATGACACACTAACTGAAAACCAGACCCCCCCAGATGGAAGAGCCCCAGGGCTCATACCTAGACTCTCAGTAGCCTAAAAGAATACCCTAACTATCTGTGTAACTGAATAGAATCATACATTCTATTATGCTTATTAGGGTATGACCACAGGTCTATTGATAATTGTCCACTGTTAACTACCGAGGCTTAAGGCATGTGAATCACAGGTTAACTTTGATTGTATCTTTCTTTTCCTTTGTTCAGACTAGTTTCAGGGAATTTGGGGNCCAGACAGTTATAACTGGGTATGTACTCAGTATGTACTCAGTACTCAGAATGCAACAGGATCTGTGCTGTGACGGCCATGTAGAAGAGCAGCCACCTGTGCACAAAGGTGGGACCATTGCATCAGCCTGGCAGATGCAGAAAAGATCATCTTCAGCTTGATTGTAGAGGAGGAACAGAATACCCATGGGGAAAACAGCCTTTACTATTGGTGCCTCTTTGGCTAATCTTTAATACGTTTTCCTTTATAAAAGTCATACAGGTTTTTTATAGACAAATTGGAAAATATAGATGAAACAAGGCAAAGATAAGATTCTTCCTAATACCCATGCTCAAGATAGTCACTGTTAATATCATGATGTGCACACCCTGCCTGTTATTCTTCTGTACATGTACAAGTGTATATAGATGTGTGTGTGTCATGTGTATGCATATATACACACATGCATCATTAATATTATTCCATATCAGAACCTGCCTATATGCTGTTATATGGTTGAGCATAATTTATTTTGGAAACCCTCTTTTGGGGGACATTCATTTTTTCCAACATTTCACAATTACACTCACTTCCTATTTGAATAAAGCTTATTGCTGAAGCTCATGGGCCTGCATTTCAGGCATGAGAGATGATGCTTCCTGCAGTTGGAAAACACACTTGTGGCTCTACTCCCTGTAGAAGCTTGATGTGGCTAGAACATGAGCAGGCTCTTTCAACAGTATAACTTGTAGACAGCCTACAGATTCTGAAGCTTAGGGATGAAAAAGAAGGGCCTAAATCTGATACCCAAGACTGTCTTCCAAATGATTCTCCTGCCTTTGCATGAATGCTTGATGCTTTGGCATCCTTTATTTTAGCCTCAGTTTATTCAGATAGGCAGTGGGATAATAATGAAGCAGTGTCTCTGGTGATTAAAAGCAGGAGCTCTGAAATTACTTGCCTGGATTTTTTTTTTAATACTTTTATATCCTCTTGGGTATCCTAATATATTTATATATATATCATTTCAAAATGTGTGTAGATGTTTTATGTGAATACATTTTTAATTTGCATAGCAACAGCAATCACTATGTAGCACTTAAGCGAGGTATCAGGCATTTCCCTAAGTACTGTACATGTATTAATTTATTTCATCTTAATATCTATACAGAGATAATATCAGCAGCTTCATCATTCCTGTGATGCCATAATCATTTGATGAGAGGTACCCAGGTTCAGCGGAGAAGGCAATGGCACCCCACTCCAGTACTCTTGCCTGGAAAATCCAATGGGCTAAAGAGCTTGGTAGGCTGCAGTCCATGGGGTCACGAAGAGTTGGATACAATTGAGTGACTTCACTTTCACTTTTCACTTTCATGCTTTGGAGAAGGAAATGGAAACCCACTCCAGTGTTCTTGCCTGGAGAATCCCAGGGACTACAGAGCCTGGTGGGCTGCCGTCTATGCGGTCGCACAGAGTCAGACACGACTGAAGCAACTTAGCAGCAGCAGCAGCAACCCAGGTTCAGTGGAGAGAATACTGAACTGGAAGGTGGAGATATCAACATATATCCTCAGCCCTTTTACTGGCTTACTTTGTGACCATGGTCAAGTCACTTCTCTTAGCCTCAGTTTGTTCATCTGTTCAGTGGAGAATTAGAGTAGAGGGCAAGGCTAAGGTCCCCTCTGACTGTAGCCACATATGAATTCACAGAGCTTTATACTTAGAAACCTGAATCCTTGGAGGGCAAGATGTAGGCTTGAGGCCATTGGATGGAAGAAGGATGCTTCCAATGCAGCATTGCAGGTAGTGCCTGGGGCCAAGGTCTGTCTGGGGGCTGCTACATAGTTAAAGATCTCTGGGGAGGTGTCAATCACTAGCTTTGTACAGGACATAATAAGAAAGAGAAATTAAGTCAGAGCCACTGAACATTCATGCTGGAGAGGATTTTTAGGCTCATTAAACTTTTATCCTTCAAGTCAGTGTTCTTGTCTCTGAGTTAAGGCAGGTGATACCCAGAGAAGTACATAAACTGACTAACCAGCCTCAGAGGTGTGATGGGAGCTGTCTTATATTGCAGCCACAGGCCAAGGAGAGAGTGGAAACTGAGGATATTTCCAGGAAGTATGTGAAGCTGAGAGAAGCTTCTGTGAACTCGTTGTAAAACCAAAGTGTATTACCTGATACCAGGAACAAATTCTCTAGAAGTATTATGCAGTTGTTGCTACAATAAACATTATGATGAAAGACAAGAACACAGAAGAATCACCAGAGTTGTGTGTGTGTGTGTGTGTGTCCACATGTGTGTGTGTAACCAGCTGATGCAATTCCCACTGGCACAAATTAAGTTTAATTTAGAACCTGAGCTTACTATTGTGGAGATCTAGGTAATACATCCTTCAGTACAGGAGAATATTTTCTCTAATATAATAATATTTCTATCAAGGCAAATAACCATATGATATTGCAACTTGCTCTCTATCAAATGAACTCTGATGCCATGAAATCCACAATTATTTAGCAATCAGGATTCTTGGACTCTAATCAATACAAATTGATAAGAGGCCAGAGGAAAAATCCAGGCAAGGCTTTGCTGGGACCTGTGCTGCAGCAGGAAGGGGTGGAAACAAGTGACATGTTCTCTAGCTCATTCCCTGAAGGGAACAATGAGCTAGTTCTTTGTATGGGGTGAGGGTAGGGGTGGGTCCAGGGGTTGTGCCAGAGGGGTAGTTTAGGTAGTTTGACCCTTGTACCAAGGGCAAGGGGCATGCACAGTACCTTGCTTTTGCTTTGAACCCATCTGAAATGGCAGTGGGCTTTTGGTCTTTTCATATCCTGATGTTCATAATTTGCCCCAACTGCACGTGCCTGCAATTGTTTTTAGCCCCTTATAGATTCTTTTTTTTTTTTTTTTTTTTTTTTTTGGGTTTGTTTTTTC
>SJYV01049899.1:2000796-2023344 GCA_006410875.1 Neotragus pygmaeus | reverse complement strand
CAGTGGGCTTTTGGTCTTTTCATATCCTGATGTTCATAATTTGCCCCAACTGCACGTGCCTGCAATTGTTTTTAGCCCCTTATAGATTCCTTTTTTTTTTTTTTTTTTTGCTTGAGGGTATGTTTGTCCAGCAGCAAGCACTGCAGCAAAGGGGCCCTTGTCCCAGCCTGTCTCAAACATAGATGACTAGATGTTTCAAGCATCACCTTGACCAGTTTCTTAAAGTTTGTGATCACAATTTAAATCCTTTAAATAGTTTAAAGCTAAATCCCCAAGTAGAAAATAGTGTGGCAGTGGGGGAGAAAGAAGAAAGTAAACCATGTCTCTAATTTGGTATTTGGCTCAATAAGAAATATTTCCTGAAATTTATTATTCTATTATTGCTTATCAAAATGTTATAAAAATAAACATCCTCGCTCTTAAAATAACACACTAATGACAAGTGATTCTCCACATGAACAGTTCCATATCCCTAAAGGGCATTTCGGAAGGAGGGGGATATGTTTGCTGGTTGGATGTTTCTGTTGGCACACAGTGCCTGGAGGCCAAGGATCTAAACACACCTGACATTTCCACAACAAAGAACTGTCCTTCCTAAAATGACCTACCTTTTCTGAACCCAAATAGTAAGCCCCTCCATGATCTGTTGATTTGCTGGTATAAAGAGCCCAGGTAGTAATCTCAACTTCCACCTAATTAAACCATTTTTTTCTTCCCTGATGGAAACATTCCTCCCTTGGAAACCAAGACCTCTGAACCAGCAGAGTCCAAAGTTGTGGTGGATAGGAAGCAAAGAGTAAACCAAAAACAAACAAACAAAAAATTCTAACTAAATCGCTAGCTAATCAATAACTAAAATCTCAAAAACAACCGAATGATCTCTGTTCATTTCCAAGGCAAACCATTCAATATCACAGTAATCCAAGTCTGTGCCCCAACCANCGTAACTTCTTTGGCTCCAGCCTGACTGTGTTCGTGGTTTACAGATACTGGTTTGATGACTTGATGAAATTCATGGAACGGAAGCGACTGGTTGATCTGACTCTTCAGCTCGGGGTCCCTGCAGACGCCAGTTACCTGTTGCTGTGGGGATAGTGTCGTAGGAGGGAACTTTGTGTCACTAACACGCTCATCTCCGGCCTTTCAGTGACCCGGCAGAGACGAGAGGCGGACGCGGCGCTGTTTTCAGAGCTCCACAGGAAGCTGCACTCGCAGGTACTGCACGGGATCTGGAGGGGTGGCTGCTCTGCACGGCCGCGCTCCGTCTCGGGGGGGCCCCTGAGCGCGTCCGGCACCGCCAGGATCGGGGCCCGCAGTCCCCTCCGCCTCGTCTCCTGTGCCCTCACAACGAGTGCAGCCTTGTTTGCTGACCGCTTGGTTCCTTCCTGCAGTCGGGTGACTTGGATTCGTTGCTCTAAGTCTATTTTTCCGTCTTTGATAATATACATGAAGTTACGAAACAGGAACTTTTCTGTATGGTCATTTTTAGGCAGATAGTTTCAAGCTGCTGTATCATTTGTTTTTCCTAAATTTTTCTCTGTTTTTAAAAGCAGCTCCATCTCAGATGTCATATCCCAAGGTGCTCATAGGGCTTGCCAAGACTGCAGCGTGAGAGACCTGGGTTCGATCCCTGGGTTGGGAAGATCCCCTGGAGAAGGGAGCAGCTCGCCCACTCCAGTTAGTCCATGGGGTTGCAAAGAGTCAGACACGACTGCGCCNTTCGGAAGCTCTGCCCGGGAGCGACCACCCAATAAAGCTTGCCTTCCATCTCACAGAGTTGTCGGTGTGTCCGCGGCGCCGTTAATCTTACAAACCTCATATGTAAACTGATGGGTTTTATATTGCCTGACTCAGGACTGCAATCTCGAAATAAGAACTGAGGCCTCTCTGTTTTGTGTGTTTGTATGTATCTTTGTCTTTGGATAACATTGCTGCAGCTGATTTGTAAAAGAGCTCTATTTAATTGGTTTAAATAAAAGTAAGTACTTACAAACCAAACAGTTCTAAATACAATTAAGCTAAATGAGCTCCAGGTTTACGTGAACTGGGAAATATTCAATATTAAATTATATTTGGTATTTATGGTTGTTTGTTGATACAATTTGTTAGCAAGGAAAGGGACTTGATGTGAAGAAACTTTTAAGGAAAGAAAATGCAAATGAAGATAAGAACTTTCGGAAATAATTATATTTTAGGATATCTCCAGATATTCAAAAACTTGAAAGTTAAAATTGTGCTAAAATAAATTCAATGATGGAAAGTTCATGAAACATGGACCCTGAAAAAGTAGTTTAGTACATGATTAGGACTAAGTTTAAAACAAATTTAATTGAATAAATGAATCTTGAAAGTAACTTGGTACAAAACAAATTTAGCTTTCCTATCCTTTGGTAATAGATTATAAGTATTTCTACCTTTAAAATAATCTGTTCTATATTTGCCTTTGAAATCTTTTATTGTCATTTTGGCTAAGTAAATAACTATTGTTTCACAGTGACCTATGATCCTGTTGTGTTTTAAAACACTTTTTCTTAATGCTCTTTTGACAAGACTTCCCAAATCAAATTACATAAAGTTCTTTTGATCTTTAGCTAACTTTGGGGTGCTTCAAAGGGCCCCTGAGACATACCACAGGGAGATATTAAACTAATTAGAATCACTTGGTATGTTAAACTACATGGCAATTGTTGTCCAATGAATAATAAATCTTAAAACTTATATGATAAATGATACTGATATTCTAGAGATTATATGGAGTTCCTAAAAATGTGATATGTTCTGGTAGAATATTATCAGTCATAATTCTAGTTCTATTACCTGAAACTGTTGTATGTCACAGCAGTAACCAGGTTACTTTGTCAACTGCATCATAATCAGATTTAAAGTGCCTTAAGTCTTTTGTCATTATGGACAGTTATGGTTTCACTCTGTTGTCTCTGTAAAAATGTCTCCTCTTTAAGATTTATAAACAGGACTTTCGGATAAATCCAAGTTTCTGACTTTTAGACCATAATGCTGAACTAGTAATACACTGAAGATTTCTAATGGGAAACCTGATGGCTTCATAAAGCTGTTAACAAAAAGGATTAGTTACATAGGACTGAGTGAACTGATAAATTGTTATAATTTTTATGGTTTCTATCTAAAAATAACTGGCTTGAATCTGTGTTTTCCAAGGGTAAGGAAAACTTCCTTAACCTCTGACTTACAGTAATTTGGTAAATTATATTCTTTGTAAGCAAAGGTAAAACTTAACTCTTTTCCATCTGGTTGATCCTCCCAGTAGCATATGCTTGTCTCAAAGATTAAGCTATGGCATGGCCAGTACAATGAAACTGAAGATAGCTCATTAAATCAGTTATGGCTCCTTTGGTCACTAGATTATTGCAACTGGACTACAACTAGTTATACTAATCATTGCTTTACTTTAGTCTTCGTTTTTAAATTGTGCTTTGTATCTCCCTGTTGCACTATGTCATTATCAGTGTTACTAGCTGCGTTACTTATATCCTGATTAATTTATAAGATAGTTGTCTCTTGCAGTAACCAATGTATTATCAGGCCTCCAACAAAACTTCTACGGCTAAACATCTTAAGAAAATAGATCACATTTATAACATAAAATAATTATAATGGTGTGATTCTAGGTATGGGAAGAAGCAACAATGGAAAATGTCTCCTGGATGACAGACAGAATCCAGAGAATCTTTAATTATTCATGGGGGTCTAATCCAAAATTTAGCACCTGGAGTGGTACATCAAGTTTTGCCTGATCTGGGATGAACCTCACAGCACCGTGAAGCAAAGTTTGACCATGAAATGTCTCCCAAATATTAGTCAAATTCCTGACCAAGAAGGGAAGACCTGAGAAATGGAATCAACAACTGAAGCCTTCTAATGTGAGCTGGTGAACCCCAAGTCAACTCAGGAAGGAGAAAACTCAGGAAAGAAAACTCAGGAAGGAAAATACCTGCCATCTAGCAGTCATCAGATTGCACCACTCCCTACGGTGAACCTTGAGGAAACTCTTGAGAATACAGGATCACAGGCCCCAGACAGCTGAATTACATATCAAGGAACTAATTTTAATGAGACCTGACTCTTGCATCTTCCCATACACAGAAAAGTGCAAATTTTCTTAATTTGAGAAACCCTCCTGGGTTTGAAGTCCAATATTTCTAAGTTGACAAATATAAAGTAGACACTTTCCAAGGAGGAACAAAAAGAAAACAAATCTCAATATTTGGAACACTGGCACCAAAGGCAGACACTCCCAGAAAGATTCATCTGACAAACAGAAAGATCACTGTCCCCTTTTCCTACAAGATTGTCAAATGGACCTTGACAGTGGGGAACTGTTGCAGAGAAGAACCAATTCTGACTCCATGTTGGAACTGTTTCTTTGACTTGCTTTTTGTTGCTGTTGTTATTGTAATCATATATAATGGCCTGCCTCAGAAAACCCAGTCCCTCTGCCTAACTGTTGGACTGAAGTGCCTTTGTTCAGCTCACAGGGAGATAATCTGACACATCCCACCTGTGAATGGCTGCAGGAAAGAAGAGATTAGCACATCCTTTCCACAGGCTGGCCATTTCTGGAGATGTCTTGCAAGACACGGGTCTTTTTTACTTTACTTCCACAGCGCTTCTCCCTCTCTATTCTGCCTTTATTTCCTCATCTTCCTGCCATCTCTGTTCTATAAAAGAACCTGGCATCTAGACACTGATATTTGTTTTGAGATATTAGTCTGCCATTTTCTCAGGCAGCCAGCTTTCCACGTAGTCATAGTCCTTGCCTTATTTAAAAAAAAAAAAATCTGTGTGGGAGGGATTATCTTTCTATCCAATTATAAAAACTGACATTGAATCAATCATTAAATATTTATGGAATAGCTAGTATGTACCAGTTTTTAAATAGAAAACTTGACCATATATCATAAAAGAAATGGAGAAAAAAGTTACTGTACAATAACTATTGATTACTTAAACAAATATTTATTACACGTCTTCTAATATTACTGTTCTGTGGCTGAGGACACAGTGGTAAGATACTTAGTTTGTGGGTTTGAGGACTACAGGGGAGATAAGCGTCTGGAGCCTGAAACAGTGCGAAGCCATTAAAGTGGCTTAGGAGAATCACATCACAGACTTTTTTTTTCTTCTTTTTTAAAGTTCACCCTTACTGCTGTGTAAAGAGAAAATTTTGAGGCATAAGAAAGCAAATGGTGAGACCATTTAGAAAATGATTAAAGGAAGATGGTGGTGTAATCTGGGACTGTGACAGAGCAGCAAGGAGCTGTGAAAAATGGGATGTATTTTGTAGAAAAAAACAATTAAGCTGATAGAGTGGATGGGAAAGTGAGAGTTGACCAGGTTTGTGGCTTTTGGAACTAGGTAGATGGTGGTGATGCCACCTAATGAAAATGAGAAAACTGATGGAGGGCCAGGCTTGTGAGAAAAAATAAAGTTAAAAAAAATATATATATAGTTTGGATACACTAACTTTGCTACATCTATGAGCCATCAAATGAGAGTATCAATTTATGCAATTGTTATAGGAATCTGGAACTCTTACTCAGCAGAGATAAACATTTGGGCAGTTCACCTGAGACATAGCATTAAGAGCCACAGGGAGCGAAGGGCTTACACTCTTACTCAATCTTCAGCAATATGGGTGCCAAAATCCAAAAGAAAATACCACCAAGATGATTTTGATATTTTAGTGAAAGAATACACTGTGACCAATAAGGATTATTTTAGGAATGCAAGAATAGCTCAAAAATCATGAAATCAACTAACCTATTAGTAGGTGAAGGAGAAAAAAAAGATTCTCTGATGTTGCGAAGTTTTCAATTGAAATCAAAGTTCTCACTTAAATTCAGGAATCAGTGCTTTCCTGACTTTTTAAGTTTAAGATGTTGAAAAAATTTCTATAGAACTAGAAGTAATACACAGCCCACACCCTATCTTAACAGAAAGAGGAAAAGCATTCTCATGAATGAGATTGACAAGAAAAGAATGTAAGTGATTGCTGCTATTTTAGACGGCTATAGAGAAAGCCAGGTATGATTTTCTATCTGGAAAATACAGGACAATCATCCAAAAATGCCTTCGAATAAATGAATGAGCTTATTTATTAGGGTGGCAGTTTTTGAACTCAACATATAGAAAAGAGTGAATACTCAAATTAGTTGTAATTACTTAGAAGATTTAGTGTGAAAAAAAAATTCCACTCATTAATGGCAACAAAAAATTCAAACTAAGACTTAACCTAATAATAAATAGTAGAACTTAAGACGAAAAAAGCGGAAGACTGGAAAAAAAAGAAAGAAAGGCAAGGTTTATGGTTGGGAAAATCAAGATTGAAGATTTTGAAAAATACCAATTCAACTCCAATTAAGTCAATACAATTTCAGTCCTAATTCAAAGAGGATTTTAAAGAATATAATGATACTCAAAGTTAAGAAGACTGAAGAAATTACTGAACAGGAAGAAAATCTAGAGTACACTTGGCCTGCCAAGTATCAGAATGGATTGGAAATCTATAATAAATACGATCATGTAGCATTAGTGAATAAGCACAATGGCAGAGCGATAGAATGAGAGAGAAGGAACAACAAAAAATCCATATATTGTCCCATTCATCTTATTCTCTTTTATAAATGGGGATTGAGAATCAGAGCTGGTAGGAACTTATGTCCAGTGGTCATGTGCCAGGGGCCAAATTTTTGATACTCAAAATATGTTATACCCTTGAGACTTATTTAAATTGGAAACTGGCACCAAACAGTCCCTCTACCCATCTTTGCCCTGGGGAAATTTCCAATTTTTCATAAGCTAAGTGGAACTCATTTGTCATCTTTTCATCTTTTGAGGTCACTGCCCCTTAAAATGGAGAAGGCAGTGGCAACCCACTCCAGTACTCTTGCCTGGAAAATCCTATGGACGGAGGAGCCTAGTAGGCTGCAGTCCATGGGGTNTAAGTGGAACTCATTTGTCATCTTTTCATCTTTTGAGGTCACTGCCCCTTAAAATGGAGAAGGCAGTGGCAACCCACTCCAGTACTCTTGCCTGGAAAATCCTATGGACGGAGGAGCCTAGTAGGCTGCAGTCCATGGGGTCGCAAAGAGTCGGACACGACTGAGCCACTTCACTTTCCCTTTTCACTTTCCTGCATTGGAGAAGGAAATGGCAATCCACTCCAGTATTCTTGCCTGGAGAATCCTGAGGATGGGGGAGTCTGGTGGGCTGCCATCTATGGGGTCGCGCAGAGTCGGACACGACTGAAGCGACTTAGCAGCAGCAGCCGCAGCCCCTTAAAAAGTCTAATGCAAACTATACAAAAATTTACAAACCATTTTGAGGTGGAGGTTTTTTCACTGACACTGAGGCCTAGCCCTGGACTGAATAGGGCAAATGGCCCCTAGTCTGGTCCATCCTCAGAGTGATGTGAAGAGCTTTAAGAAAAGCAACATAGCTAGAGTCTACATCAGACCAACAGCCTGGGAGTATCTAGTGATGGGATTAAGGAATCTATAATAAGGCTTCCCAGGGAACTGCACTCCTAGCCAATCTTCGGAGCTTAGTCTCAGGAAGAAAACATTTAACATGATGTTTTGCATAAAAGGGAACACCTCCCTTGATGTGATCACACACTATTCGAACAGCAATAAGCAGAACATGGTTAGGAGAAAAATGATGAACAAACTGAGAAAAAATTCTCCCAACTGTAAGAACTGCTAAACATGCTATTCACTCAAAGATTATTTTGCTGTAGCCATCACAGCTTTAGACACAGTCAGGTTTTGAATGTTTCATATGCAGCAGTTCAGTTGATAAACTGGTTGCCTTGGAAAAGGAAATAAGATCTAAAAAGGGAGAATGGAATAGGTAAGTTAAAACTACAGCTTAGAAAAACTGTTACCTCATAAAACCTTTGGTCTGTTGATAGTTACCTTCAGTGTTGATTTGGTGTAGGAATGTTAGGTTATTGCTTTTATTATATTATTTTTTAAATGGGTGCTTCTTACATAACTCAGAATGATTCTAGAGGAAGCTATGTCCCTTTCCCTGCAAAATCAAGATGATTTTACAAGAGTGATATAATAGGTGTGGGTTACATATATAGATCCCAGTGGCCTCCAGAGCAAGGATTTGTAACCCCAGACTTTCAGTCCCTTATCTTTTGTGAAACAGTTGGGCACTTTGAACCATCACAAGACCAAAGAGATTCCGCAGGGTACCTACATCTGCTGTGATTCAGCTCAAGTTGGATTTGTGTCTCTGGGAAGACAGATGCTTCAGCTTGGTTGAAACTGTTCAGTTTTCAAATATATCCAGAAGTCCTTAAAAAAAAAAAGAAAAAACTATAATTGATAAATAAATCCTGATTATTTAACAGATTATTTAACTGAATAACAGTATATAAGTTATTAAACCACTAATGAATCTACTCAAGGAAAAAATGTGATAGTATTTTTAAAAAAGAGATGACACTGACTAAAAAAAAGCAGCAAATATGACACTGAACTCTCCTCCCATACACAGAAAACTGTGGGTCCATTTTTTATTCAGATTTTCCATATATGCATCCATGTCTGAGTAATCTTACTTTGACCTGTCAGTTTTTTCCTATATATCACAGAGAGGCTCTAAAATTATGACTCGTGATGGTGACACAATATTCCTTTCAGTTAAAGTGCTATGATTTTCTTAGCTGCTGCCCTATTTTATTAATACATTTAGGTTGTCTTGGACTGGATCTAATTTTAGATCATTCTGAGTTCTGTGGATGAATGCAGCTTTTCTTCTTCTTTCCTTGTTTTTTCCATTGCAGGTAAGTTCCCAGGAGTGGGGTTTCAGGGTCATAGCTTAAAGGATCACCAGACCGTTTTTCACAAATTTCATACAGATTCACAATGTCCCCCAGTGCAGTGTGAGTAGGAAAAGAATAAACGTAAACATGCTAAAGGTCAGTTATACACAGTTAATCTTAGCAAACTCCTGAAGTAGGTATAATTTCTTCTATTTTATGAATGGACAAAAGGAGGATGAGGAAATTAGGTCCCAAATTGTAAAATTAGTTGCAGAGCCATATTTCTAACTCCAAAGCCTTGCCACCTCACATAAAGGAATATACAAATTTCTAGGTAACCTACAGTAGTGGTTGCTGTTACTGTTGTTTTTACTAGTAGTTGTAAAATGATAATCCAGACTTGCTTTGATTTGTATTTTATTTCATAAATGATTCTTCATTTCACCATTTACCTTTTTATAATCTTGATATTTTTCTTTCACAAGTATGAAAAATTGGCATCAGATACAAATCATATACAAATCACATCCTAACTCTGCTTTCTTTCCTTTTCTGGTTCTTTTTCATTGTTAGAACGCCTCAGTGCTTGCATAGGAAAACTGTTCCTTTTCATAGGTTAATTTTCAAATCTGAGACAGCGGTTCATTTTCCAGAGGTCTGAGATTTTATTCAATTTTCTGTTCGTATTTTTCTCTGACAACTTGTGAAAATTTTTAATCCTATTCTATGCGGAATCTTTTGCAAGGAAAGGTAACACTTCAAAGGTTCAGCATTCGGGAAATTGCTTAATAAACCGTTATTGCTCTTAAGTCCAAGAAAATAACCCGGCCATGAGATGAGGATAACCATGATCAGGGAGGTGAAATTGCTTTGTTGTTAAGAATCTGGAGACGAGGAAACTGAAAAACAAGATGGTGAGGGTGGTGGGCTTATGATTTTAAAAATCTATCTGCTACATATGGTACCAAAAGAAAAGTGGGGGGGGGGACGAAAAAGAACAGCAAAAAACGGACTTCTCCTTGTTGTATAATAATCAAACGTGTGTGAGAAAAACAACAACAACAACAAACCCAAACGTGAAGGTGCTACCCTTACTGGCAGATGAGGGTGGTTCTCCAAGAGGCGCCTGATCCCCTCCCCTCAGTCTCCTGAGGGCCGAGTTCCCTCCTTCCGGAGGATCAGTCGAGACAGCGAACATTTCGCTTTGCTTTTGGGTCCACCACATCAGAGCTCCCAAGAAACACTGCTCCCGGTACCTGGATTTCTCTGGCCTGGAGCGAGGGCCGGGTCGCCCGTGACTCCCCGCGCCGAGGCTGCAGCCCTGGGCACGCACGCCCGCCCGAGCCGAGCCCCAGGGGGCTGCCAGAGACCCGCCCGCTGCGGCTGCCCAGGTACCACCCAGCCGCGTGATGGCAGGCCGGGCCGCCTCTCGGGAGGAGTTCGGCAGCAGCGGCTGGGGGCCCGCGGACGCTCCGGCACTCCTCACCGCCGAGGTCGGGCCCCGTTGGGCGCCCGCTTCCTCCCCACCCCCACCCCCAATTCCGCGTCTCCTCTGGGCTTCGGGAGGGCCCAGATCCCGGGGCCTCTCCCTGGTTCTTCTGATCTCCCCAGCGGTTCCTCGGACCTGCGGCCCCTCTACCGGTGCGATTCGCCCATCCCACTCCCGCAGAGGACGAGCGTGGGAGGGGGCTAGATTCCTACACACCACCCACATACCGCGGCCCCCGCCCACACTCCGAGTAAATGGAGCTCTCCTAACCAGGAGGGCAAAACCGAGCGGCGGCTGGCAAAAACCAACGAGCACGCTAAACGGGCCCGACTTTACCCCCACCCGCCGGAAGCCCCCAGTCCTCACGGGCAAGGTCTGCCTCCCACCCAATCCGATCCGGCTGAGTGCGCCAGGGCCTCGGCCGCCAGGCCCGGGGTTGGGCGGCCTCCGCTGGGAGTTTAAAGGACTACGTGGCTATTTACCTGCCTCTGCGAGAGAGAAGACGCTCTCAGCTCTGCGGCTGTCAGCGACTGGCAACTAGGGCGGGTGAGCTGCCGGGCAGAGGAGGAGGTGCAGGGGCGGGGAGGCGACGGCGCGCGCGCGCTCAGGCGCACCCGCTGCCGGCGCCCGGGGTTTACCGGCAGACCCAGGAATCTTAAGTCCCTGGGAAAAACGAGTTGAGACTAGCATAAACGCTAGCATCAACTAATACCGCCTCCCTGGCTCATCACTCCCTGGAATTGTTTGTTGACGGTAAAAATCGTCTTTAGAGGGAAAAATCGGCCAAAGCCCCAGCTTCTCGTTACGTAAAGGAGAAAATGAAAGATCAGGGCATGAGAAAGCAATTTCGGGAACTCCCGTAACCAGAAATTTCTAAAAGGACAAAAATTCTACTACCCTGGATTGAGCCCAATGTTTGTGAATTTTCAGATTAAAATTTGAGGCCTAGAAAGGATATTAGCCATCACCTGCTGTCATTTGCTCAGTTCTTGCTCATTATCTACAAAGTAAATGATTTAGATTATGATATTCATAAGTGAGGGAAATGCACTCCATTTAACAAGTCCATTCTGTACATTACCTGAGATTTCTTGTATAAAACATGGTGTGTTCTTGATCATTATTACTGCTAAAATTTTATGTAGGGGTTTGTCTCATGTGAAGGATTGCAAGTGATAGAAGACACATGTTAGGGTTAGAGGGATCATATACATCATTACCCAAATTTGAGCACTTTTGAGAGTACCAATATTAATTTTGCTGGGGCAATGGGTATAAACCTGGGAAAAATGATATATCTAGTCCCCTTGTTATGGGTAAGAGGCTCCACTAAGCTTGCAAGGAAAGATGTTTAAAAATATTGAGACACCCATTAGGTTAAACATATCAGGGTGGATTTCTCAAATGGGATGGGGACAAGTGAGGGAGGGGAGAGGCCAGAAGAATTGTGTAGAATAAGATGATGTATATATGAATGTGGATGGGGGCCTGAAAGTTCTGCTGGGAAGGAGAAATGAGAGGTCTATAAAACATGATGACAGGATGAAGATGATTCAGTAGCAGAAATGGATTGTGGCCAGTTAGAAATGAGTATTAGGCAGCAATGCCAGGGCTGTTTTCTATCCAGTCAGTCTTACATAATGATTAAGTTGATACTACTTTTTTTTTTTCATTTTGTTAATACACATATAAGTATTAATGTATATCATTTTTCAATAACATTCCATCACATAATAACTTATTTATCCATATATTTGTTTGTAGATATGTAAATAATTTGCAAGATTGTGGCTGTTAAAAACAGTGCTGCGGGGTGGCAGGTGGGAGGGAGATTCACGAGAGAAGGGACACATAGGTACCTAAGGCTGATTCATGTTGATGTATGGCAGAAACCAACACAATTGTAATCACCCTCCAATTATAAATAAATATTTTAGATAAAGAAAAACAGTGCTGCAACAGCCTTGCACACACATTCAAACATTTCAACTTCAGGAAAGTGATTTTTTCATTTTTAAAAATTAATTAATTTATTTTAATTGGAAGCTAATTACTTTACAGTATTGTAGTGGTTTTTGCCATACAGTCACATGAGTCAGCCATGGGTGTACGTGTGTTCCCCATCCTGAACCTCCCTCCCACCTCCCTCCCCATTCCATCCCTCAGGGTCGTCCCAGTGCACTGGCCCTAAGCACCTTGTCTCATGCATCGAGCCTGGACTGGCAATTTCACATATGGTAACATACATGTTTCAGTGCTATTCTCTCAAATCATCCCACCCTCGCCTTCTCCCACAGAGTCCAAAAGTCTGTTTTTTTCATCTGAGTCTCTTTTGCTGTCTCTCGTATAGGGTCATTGTTACCATCTTTCTAAATTCCATATATATATGCATTAATATACTGTATTGGTGTTTTTCTTTCTGACTTACTTCACTCTGTATAATAGGCTCCAGTTTCACCCACCTCATTAGAACTGATTCAAATGCATTCTTTTTAATAGCTGAGTAATATTCCATTGTGTACATGTACCACAGCTTTCTTATCCATTCATCTGCTGATGGACATCTAGGTTGCTTCCATGTCCTGGCTATTATAAACAGTGCTGTGATGAACATTGGGGTACATGTGTCTCTTTCAATTCTGGTTTCCTTGGTGTGTATGCCCAACAGGGGGATTGCTGGGTCATAAGGCAGTTCCATTTCCAATTTTTTAAGGAATCTCCACAGTGTTCTCCATAGTGGCTGTACTAGTTTGCATGCCCACCAATGGTGTAAGAGTGTTCCCTTTTCTTTGCACCCTCTCCAGCATTTATTGTTTGTAGACTTTTTGATAGCAGCCATTCNACTCTCACATCCATACATGACCACTGGAAAAACCATAGCCTTGACTAGACGGACCTTTGTTGACAAAGTAATGTCTCTGCTTTTTAATATGCTGTCTATAGAACTCACAAAAACACATTTCTGTTGAATTCCAAGAAACCTGTAGTTGGAATTTTTATTGGAATGGCATTGTATTTAGAAATAAATATGTGCAAGATTGACATCTTTATGTACTATGGACTGAATGTTTGTGTCCCTCCCAAATGTACACATTGAACTCTTATCCCCATTATGAAGATGGGACCTTTGGGAATGATTAGATCGTGAGGGTAGAACCCTCATGGATGAGCTTAATGTTGATTTCAGTTGCACGCAGCAGTAAGCAACCCCTTGCAGCAAGCAGCAGAGAGCAGTAGCAGGGAGCAAGATCTTAGTTCCCAGATCAGGAGTCCTAACCATTAGATCACAGAGGCCAGTTCGCTAGAGCCTGGATCCATAGTCCATGCCTGTCTTGTCAAGAAAGAATTCAGGTGAGGAGGCAGAAGGTAAAGAGAAAAGTAAAAATTTTATTGGAAAAATACATGTGAAAAGATGCACAGGGAAGCTCAGAGGAAGAGTCGTGCCTCTGGGAAGTTTAAATCCTTTATAAGGGGCCAGTTTTCCAGGTCTTTTCCTTCCTTCAGGCTAATCATCTTGTCTTGTCCCCCTGGCTAATTTGTCTCAGGACCCTCCCTTTCGGTGTCCATGCACCCCTCAGCCAAAATGAACTGACTTGAAAGTATTTGGGAGGAGAAACTTGTTATGGCCTGTTATCTCCTCTGACTTTTGACTCCCAAGTAGCCCTTCTGTGCACGTGCAGTGTCTCCCTTGTCCCAAGAAGGAGGGGAGCAGAGAGCCTTTAATCCTTTACTCAAATAGGATTTTGCCCCTCTTTGTTCTTGCCTTAAGGTATTTATAAGAGACAAAATCTGGCTATTTACTCTGTTTCTATTGTTACTTCCATTTTGGAGAGCAAACAGAAGGCTGGTTTTAAGTTCCTTACCTGGAGCCCACCTATCTTTGTCCAGGAAGTCCGAAGAGAAGGCTAATTGTAAGTGTCCAGCCTGAAGCCCACTTTTTTCTGCCCCATAAAATGCAAACAGGAGGCCAGTTATAAATGTCTAAACTGGAGCCCATCTATCTCCTGTATCAGTGTCATTATGAGAAGAGACATGAGAGATGATTGCTGTCTCAGCCAAATGAGAACACAGCAAGAAGGCAGCTGTCTGCAAACCAGGAAGAGAGTCCTCACCAGGAACTGGATTGACCAGTGCCTTGATGTTATCCTTCCTAGCCTCCAGAAAAGCAAAGTGAGGAAATAAGAAACATGAGACGAGGAAGGGAGCAAAGTCAGGAAAAGTGGACCGATTACCATGCTAGGTGAGTGGGGCTCGATCCCACAGGGACCATCTGTGAAATAGCAGGAATATACCTCAGGTCATACAGTTGCAAGAAGGGGAAACTGAGGTATCGATCCACCAACTCACATCTCCCATTGTCTCATCTTTTGGTACATCCAAACGAAGACACAGTTAATGTACCTATTAAAAAGATAAGCACTGCATTCCCCTCAAACATTGCACAGATAGAATTCGAAGCATAATAAATACTGAGAAATAAGTTTCTGTTCTCCAAGCCACTCAGCCTGTCATAGCAGGCTGAGCTGACTAAGACATTGTTTGCATATTCATGCAAAATAACATGAATCAGCTTACTCAGATTCTTTTGTGTACCTCTCAATAGACTTAGAACAGATGCTGTTGATACCTCATCTTACATTTCCTTGGCCCACTTGAGTTTACTTGTCGCAGGCTTCCAGATCACTGACACCTTCCCACCTCAAGGCCTGCATCTCTTGTCTCTGCCTCAGGTCTTTCTCTGGCTATGTCTCAACTTGCCCCGTCTCCAACAAGAGCACCCACAAAGCATGGAGGGTCAGGGCTCCTGGGGGAGTTCTCCATAATGGTCTTCATAGACCACAGTAAGTAGATATAATGGTCATCTGAGTTAAAGTCACCCATTACAGTCCATTTTAGTTCATAATTGATGTTCATTCTTGCCATCTTCTTTTTGACCACTTCTAATTAATTTGATTCATGAAATAGATGGGGAAACAGTGGAAACAGTGTCAGACTTTGTTTTTTTGGGCTCTAAAATCACTGCAGATGGTGACTGCAGCCATGAAATTAAAAGACGCTTACTCCTTGGAAGAAAAGTTATGACCAACCTAGATAGCATATTCAAAAGCAGAGATATTACTTTGCCGACTAAGGTCCGTCTAATCAAGGCTATGGTTTTTCCAGTGGTCATGTATGGATGTGAGGGTTGGACTGTGAAGAAAGCTGAGTGCCAAAGAACTAATGCTTTTGAACTGCAGTGTTGGAGAAGACTCTTGAGAGTCCCTTGGACTGCAGGAGATCAACCCTGGGATTTCTTTGGAAGGAATGATGCTAAAGCTGAAACTCCAGTACTTTGGCCACCTCATGCGAAGAGTTGACTCATTGGAAAAGACTCTGATGCTGGGTGGGATTGGGGGCAGGAGGAGAAGAGGATGACTGAGGATGAGATGGCTGGATGGCATCACAGACTCGATGGACCTGAGTCTGAGTGAACTCCGGGAGTTGGTGATGGACAGGGAGGCCTGGCGTGCTGTGATTCATGGGGTCGCAAAGAGTCGGACACGACTGAGTGACTGAACTGAACTGATGGACCTAAAATTTCAGGTTCCTAGGCAACATTGTTCTTTTTTTTTAATTTATTTATTTTAATTGGAGGCTAATTACTTTACAGTATTGTGTTGGTTTTGCCATACATCAACATGACTCTGCCACGGGTATATACGTATTCCCAATCCTCTTTACAACATTGGACTTTACTTCCATCACCAGTCACATCAACACGAGTGTTGTTTTTGCTTTGGTTATGTATCTTCATTCTTTCTGGAGTTACTTTTCCACCCTTCTCCAGTAGCATATTGGGCAACCAGCAACCTGGGGAATTCATCTTTCAGTGTCATATCTTTTTGCCTTTTCATACTGTTCATGGAAAATGCTATACACAGAAAATACTAAAGACACTTCCAGAAAACTGCTGCTGCTGCTGCTAAGTCGCTTCAGTCGTGTCCGACTCTGTGTGACCCCAGAGACGGCAGCCCACCAGGCTCCCCCGTCCCTGGGATTCTCCAGGCAAGAACACTGGAGTGGGTTGCCATTTCCTTCTCCAATGCATGAAAGTGGAAAGTGAAAGTGAAGTCGCTTAGTCGTGTCCGACTCTTAGCGACCCCATGGACTGCAGCCCACCAGGCTCCTCTGTCCATGGGATTTTCCAGGCAAGAGTACTGGAGTGGGGTGCCACTGCCTTCTCCATCCAGAAAACTACAAGAGCTAATCAGTGAATTCAGTAAAGTTTCAGGATATAGAATTAATACACAGATTTTTCTTGTATTCCTATACACTAAAAATGAAACATCTGAAAAAATTAAGGTAACAATTCTATTTACCATCACATTAAAAAAAAAACACCTAGCAATAAAATTACCTAATGAGGCAAAAGACTTATACTCAGAAAACTGTAAGATACTGACGAAAGAAATCAAAGATGATACAGGCAGAGAAATATAACATGTTTTTGAATTGGAAGAATCAATGCCATCAAAATGACTGTCCTACCCAAAGCAGTCTACAGATTCAATGAAATCCCTATCAAATGACTAATAACATTTTTCTCAAAACTATTTTCAATTTGTATTGAAACACAAAAGACCCCAAATAGCCAAATCAATCTTGATAGAAAAAAAAGGAGCTGAAGGAATCATGCTTCCTGACTTGAAACTATGCTACAAAGCTAGAGTCATGAAAACTATATGATACTGGCAAAAAAACCCAGACATATAGTTCAGTGACACAGGGTAGGAACCCAAGAATATACCCACATACTTATGGCTAATTAATCTATGACAAAGAAGGCAAGAATATATAATGAAGAAAGACAGTATCTTCAATATGTGGTGCTGGGAAAACTGGACAACTATATGTAAAGGAATAAAATTAGAATATTCTCTAATAACACATATAAAAGAAAGTCAAAATGGATCAAAGACCTAAGTATAAACCTTTATGTTATAAAACTCTTATAGTAAAATATAGGTAGAACATAAACTGCAGCAATATCTCTATTTAGATATATCTCCTTGAATAATGAAAATAAAACCAAAAACATTCCTTGGAGAAGGTTCTGCAACCCACTCCAGTATTCTTGCTCTGAGAATCCCATGAACAGGGAAGACTGATGGGATACAGGCCATAGGGTCATCAGGAGTCAGACATGATTGAAGTGACCTAGTACACATACATGTATGGTATCATGTCATCTACAAACAGTGATAGTTCTACTTACTCTCTTTCAATGTGGATTCTTTTTATTTATTTTTCTTCTCCGATTGCCTTGAATAGAACTTCCCAAACTATGCTGAATAAAAATGGTTAGAATGGACATCATTGTCTTATTCCTGATCTTAGAGGAAATGCCTTTAAATTATCACCATTGAGAATGATTGCTTGCTGTGTGTTTGTTGTATATGATCCTTATCATGTTAAGGTAGGTTTCCGCCATGTCCACTTATTGAAGCATATTTTTTTTATGATAAGTGGGGGTTGACTTTTGACAAAAATCTGTTTTTTCTCACCTATTGAGATAATCATGTTGCATTCATTTTTCAAATTTGTTACTGTGGTGTATCACAATGACTGATTTGTAGATATTGAAAAATTCTTGTATCCCTAAGATAAATCCCACTTGACCATGGTGTCTGGTGCTTTTTCAATTTTTTTATTGTTGGATTTGGTTTGCTAGTATTTTGTGGAGGTTACTGTGTCTATGTTCATCAATGTTACTGGACTGTAATTACATTTGATTTTGTGGTATCTTTTCTGATTTTGATATCAAGATGATGATTGAGTTTTGAAGTGTTCCTTCCACTGCAACTTTTTGGAATAGTTTCAGAAATATATGTGTTAACTCTTCTCTAAGTTGATTGAATTCACCTGTGAATCCGTTTTGCCCTGGATTTTTATTTTGGGGGGAGTTTTAAAATTGCTGATTCTATTTCATTACTGGTCACTGGTCTCTTCATACTTTCTATTTCTTGCTGGTTTAGTGTTGGGAGATTGTACTTATCTAAGAATTTGTCCATTTCTTCTTGGCTTTCCTTTTCATTGGTGTATAGTTAATTGCACTAGTCTCTTACATTACACTGTGTTTCTGTCTTATCTGTTGCACCTTCTCCTTTTTCACTTCTGATTGGACCCTCATTCCATTTCATTCATTTCATTGGACCCTCCTCCAACTTTTTTTCTTGATGAATTTGGCTTACAGTTTGTCAATTTTGTTTACCCTATGAAAGAACTGGCTTGTAGCCTTAATTTCTAGGGGTTTAAGCAAAATAAGTTTAGTGCTTTAGTGTACAGAAGGTATTTTTTTGATTTGCCACATAACATTTACTAGATGATTTAATGTTTATATATTTCTTCTCACTGTAGCCCTCTGTTCTACGTTTTTATATGTTTAACTTATAGAAACTGACATCAATAATTGACAGTACATAACCTTCTATAAACTTCATCAGATTTATCATTTCCTTTATATAAATATTTTTCATATATATTCCTTCAATGTGTATCAGAAATATGTAGCATGTCCCTGTGTGATGCACATATGTTGTGTCCCATGATGCCTACTGTGGTATCAGGCACCTGATAAGTACTTGGATGACCGAACAGTTTGTGTAGTTGGCTGGGTTCACATATGATTGACTTATACACAAGGAAGAAATATAATAGGAAATGCTAAGGTAAATTTTTGAACTTTTCCAGTGTCACCAAACACAGAAAGCTGAGGAGATCAGAAAGAGAAAAGTTGGCAGGCATTTCTTTTAACAAAATTATTCTACAGCAAAATAATTATATCCCCTTCTGAATTGTGAAAATTATTTTAAAAATCATTAATATCCTTTAAATATAAAGAAACACAGATGAATATTTTAGAAATAAAAGGCACTCCTCTACATATGTGGAATATATCAATGAATAAAAAAGACAAATGACACTTAGAATCTAGCTGAGGGGAATACATAGAATACATTAAAAAGAAGGTAATTCTAAGAGCTTCCTGTCCCTTCACGGATCACAGACTTGTCCTGGCAGTGGATCTTGTATAAATCAATGAAGCTATTAGCCATACCATGCAGGGCCACCCAAACTGGACAGATCATTTGAAGTGTTTTGGCAAAATGTGACCCACTGACAGAGGAAATGGCAAACCACTCCAATATTCTTGCTGCCTGCTGCTGCTGCTCCTAAGTCACTTCAGTCATGTCCAACTCTATGCGACCCCATAGACAGCAGCCCACCAGGCTCCCCCGTCCCTGGGATTCTCCAGGCAAGAACACTGGAGTGGGTTGCCATTTCCTTCTCCACTGCATGAAAGTGAAAGTGAAGTCGCTCAGTCGTGTCCGACTCTTAGTGACCCCATGGACTGTAGCCCACCAGGCTCCTCCATCCATGGGATTTTCCAGGCAAGAGTACTGGAGTGGGATGCCATTGCCTTCTTTGATTCTTGTGGCCAGAACCCCATAAACATTAACAAAAGGCAAAAACATGTGAGACTGGAAGATGGGCCCCTCAGGTCAAAAAGTGTCCATTATGCTACTGGAGAAGAGCAGAGGGCAATTATTAATAGCTCCAGAAAGAATGAAACAGCTGTGCCAAAGGATAACATTAAAAATGCAACCACTAAATTTAAAAAAAGTTATTCCCTGGAAGGAAAACTATGATGAACCTAGACAGCATGTTAAAAAGCAGAGACATCACTTTGCCATCAAAGGTCTATATAGCCAAAGCTATAGTTTGGCTGGGAGAAATATCAATAAACTAATATACTCAGGTGACACCACCCTTATGGCAAAAAGCAAAGAGGAACTAAGGAGCCTCTTGATGAAGGTAAAAGAGGAGACCGAAAAGGCTGGCTAGAAACTTAATATTCAAAAAACAAAGATCATGGCAGCCGGCCCCATTATTTCATGGCAGCTATATCAAGAAACAATGGAAATAGTGATGGACTTTAGTTTCTTGGGCTCTGAAATCACTGCACTATGTAACTGCAGCCGTGAAATTAAAAATTTCATGTTCCTTGAAAGAAAATATGTGGCCAAACTAGACAGCATATTAAAAAGCAGAGACACACTTTGCTGATAAAGCTACATATAGTCAAAGTTATGGTTTTTCCAGTAGTCAAGTATGGATGTGAGAGTTGGGCCATAAAGAAAGCTGAGTGTCAAAGAATGGATGCTTTTGAACTGTGGTGTTGGAGAATACTCTTGAGAGTCCCTTGGACTGCAAGATCAAACTAGTCAAACCTAAAGAAAATCAACCCTAAATATTCATTAGAAAGTCTGATGCTGAAGATGTAGCTCCAGTACTTTGGGAACCGGATGTGAAGAACTGACTTATTGGAAGAGACCCTGATGCTGGGAAAGATTGAAGGCTGGAGGAGAAGGGGACGACAGAGGATGAGATGGTTGGATGGCATCACCAACTCAACAGACCTGAGGTTGTGCAAGCTCCAAGAGTTGGTTATGGACAGGGAAGCCTGGCTTGCTGCCGTCCATGGGATCGCAAAGAGTTGACCACAACTGAGTGACTGAACTGAACTGAATAATTAGTGATATTCAGTATCTTTACATATCTTTAGTGCCATCTGTATGTCTTCTTTTGAGGAATGTTTATTTAGATCATCAGTCTGTTTTTGGCATTGCCTTTCTTTGGGATTGGAATGAAAACTGACCTTTTCTGGTCCTGTGGCCACTGCTGAGTTTTCCAAATTTGCTGACATATTGAGTCCAGCACTTTCACAGCATCATCTTTTAGGATTTGAAATAGCTCAACTGGAATTTCATCACCTCCACTAGGCCCACTTGACTTCACATTCCAAGATGTCTGGCTCTAGGTGAGTGATCACAGCATCATGATTATCTGGATCATAAAGATCTTTTTTGTACAGTTCTTCCGTGTATTCTCGTCACCTCTTCTTAATGTCTTCTGCTTCTGTTAGGTCCATACTATTTCTGTCCTTTATTGAGCCCATCTTTGCATGAAATGTTCCCTTGGTATCTCTAATTTTCTTGAAGAGATCTCTAGCCTTTCCCATTCTATTGTTTTCATCTATTTCTTTGCATTGATCACTGAGGAAGGCTTTCTTATCTTTCCTTGCTATTCTTCACTGNCAAAGAGTATAAAAACATAAATTCAAAATATTGTACACCTCATAGCTGAATTTACAATTGCCAAGATACAGAAGCAACCTAAGTGCTCATCAATGGATGAATGTATAAAAGAGATATGGTATATATATATATACACTATGAAATACTACTGAGACATAAAAGAGATGAAATCTTGCCATTTGCAACAACATGGATGCAGGGTATTATTCTAAGAGAAATAAGTCAAAGAAAGACAAATACTGTATCATATCACATATGTGGAATTAAAAAAAACAAATAAAGGAATAAATCAAACCAAATAAAGATAAACACATAGATAAAAGGAACAGAGTAGTGATTACCAGTAGGGAAGTAGGGTGGAGGGAGGGCAAAATGGGTAAAGGTGGTCAACTGCTTGGTCATGGATAGAAACTAAACTTTTGGTGGTGAGCACGCTGTAGTGTATACAGAAGTTGAAATATAATAATATTGTACACATGAAACTTATGTAGTGTCATAAACCAATGTTACCCCAGTTTAAATAAAAGAAAAAAGGAAGGGAGTTTAAATACTAAAATCTAACCTCAGATATGCAGATGACATCACCCTTATGGCAGAAAGTGAAAAGGAACTAAAAAGCCTCTTGATGAAAGTGAAAGTGGGAAGTGAAAAAGTTGCCTTAAAGCTCAACATTCAGAAAACAAAGATCATGACATCCGGTCCCATCACTTCATGGCAAATAGATGGGGAAACAGTGGAAACAGTGTCAGACTTTATTTTGGGGGGCTCCAAAATCATTGCAGATGGTGATTGCAGCCATGAAATTAAAAGACGCTTACTCCTTGGAAGGAAAGTTATGACCAATCTAGATAGCATACTCAAAAGCAGAGACATTACTTTGCCAACAACGGTCCGTCTAGTCAAGGCTATGGTTATTCTAGTGGTCATGTATGGATGTGAGAGTTGGACTGTGAAGAAAGCTGAGAGCCGAAGAATTGATACTTTGGAACTGTGGTGTTGGAGAAGACCCTTGAGAGTCCCTTGGACTGCAAGGAGATCCAACCAGTCCATTCTAAAGGAGATCAGTCCTGGGATTTCTTTGGAAGGACTGATTCTGAAGCTGAAAC
>SJYV01049899.1:1918532-1998667 GCA_006410875.1 Neotragus pygmaeus | reverse complement strand
ATCCTAAAGGAGATCAGTTCTGAGTGTTCATTGGAAGGACTGATGTTGAAGCGGAAACTCCAGTACTTTGGCTATGTGATGCGAAGAGCTGGCTCATTTGAAAAGACCCTGATGCTGGGGAAGATTGAGGGCAGGAGGAGAAGGGGACAACAGAGGATGAGATGGTTGGATGGCATCACTGACTCAATGGACATGAGTTTGGGTAAACTCTGGCAGTTGGTGATGAACAGGGAAGTCTGGCATGCTGCGATTCATGGGGTTGCAGAGTCAGACACGATTGAGCAACTGAACTGAACTGAACTGAATAGTCTGTTTTTGATTGTGTTGTTTTGTTTTCTTTTGAGCTACACATGTCCTTTGTATATGTTGGAAATTAATCTCTTATCAATCATTTGATTTGCAAATATTTTCTAGCATTCTCTGCTTTGTCTTTTCACTTTGTTTATGGCTTCCTTTGCTTTGCAAATGATTTTAAGTTTCATTTGGTCCTGTTTGCCTATTTTTCTTATTTTCATTTCTCCAGGATACAGCTTTGGCATAGTCAATAAAGCAGAAGTAGATGTTTTTCTAGAACTCTTTTGCTTTTTCCATGATCCAGCTGATGTTGGCAATTTGATCTCTGGTTCCTCAATGCATAGTCTTCTATAAACTTCATCACATTTACCATTTCCTTTATATCAATATTTTCCCTAACTATTCCTTTAATGTATATCAAAAATATTTAGTTTGTCCCTATGTGATGCACGTATGTTTTGTCCCATCATGCCTACTGCAGTATCAGGCACCTAGTAAGTGCTTTAATGAATGAACAGTTTGTGTAGTTGTCTGGATTCACATATTATTGACTTATACACAAAGAAGAAATATAATAGGAAATGCTGAGATAAAGTTTTGAACTTTTCTAGGGTTACCATTGATACAAAGTTGAGGTGATCATAAGAAAATAATTGATGGACATTTCTTTGAATTAAAAGTAGTCTACAGTAAAATTATTATGTCAGTTTGTGAAAATTATTACAAAACATGAATATCCTTTGTATATAAAGAAATATTTTGAATCTTTTAGAAACAAAAGGAACTTTTCTACATCTGTGAAATATATCAATGAATAAAAAGACAAATTACACTTAGAATCTAGCTGAGGGGAATAAATGGAATGCATTAAAAAGGTAATTCTAAGAGCTTCCTGTCCCTTCATGGATCACAGCACTGTCGTGGCAATGGGTTTTGCATAACTCAATTAAGCTATTAGCCATGCCATGCAGGGCCACCCAAAATGGACAGGTCATTTGAAGTATTCTGACAAAACATGGTCCACTGAAGGAGGAAATGGGAATTTCCTCCAGTATTCTTGCTGCCAAAACCCCATAAATGTTATGAAAAGGCAAAAATATATGACACTGGAAGATGTGCCCGTCAGGTCAGAAAATGTCAAATAAACTACTGATGAAGAGCAGAGGGCAATTACTAATAGCTCCAGAAAGAATGCAACAGCTGGGCCAAAGCATAACAACATTAAAAATGCCATCATTAAATTAAAAAAAAGATGGTCCTTGGGACAAAAGCTATGACAAACCTAGACAGCATATTAAAAAGCAGAGACATCACTTTGCCAACAAAGGTCCATATAGTCAAAAACTATAGTTTTCCTTGGAGAAATATCCATATCCTCCTATTGAAAGGTTGTTGCTGAGCGATGAAAGACACCAGAGTTCTTGGCCTCCAGAGGAAAAGAGAAGGGGGCAGGAAGAGTGCCCCCCTGCTAGTCTTCAGCAGTAAGTTATATACATATCAGCAGGCTACTAATTAGAGAAAGGAAATGTATCAAAATTCAGAGAGTGGCTGCAGACCACTCATCCACAACATGCATTTTGAGATAACATTGGCACAAGGTGAATCTTTCTGGGCCATAAAGCAATTGGCATGAAGAAAGGCAGGTTTCCAATCAAATACATAGTCTCATTAACATAGATTAAGAGAACAATTGTATGAGTAAAACATACTGGTTTGTTGAGTCATTATCGGTTCTGAGTCTTAGGTGAAACCGACTTGAAGAAACACGGAGTCTAGGGGTTAAATACATAGTTCATTAACATAGCTTAAGAAAAAATTTCTTTAAGAAAAGTGCATTGGTTGGCTCAAGCTTTGAGAAATGTTAAGTTCAGGTGGAACCAGGTGTCATCATGGCAACACAGAATTTTAAAAGAAAGGATCTTTTAATTTTGTTTAGAGAAGGGAAAAGAAATCTGACACTTGTAGTTTGTTTCCTCCTGCCACTTGAGAGAGAGATAAAAAATGTCTGACATTTGCAGCCTATGACTCTTGAGAGTCCCTTGGACTGCAAGGAGATCCAACCAGTCCATTCTAAAGGAGATCGGTCCTGGGTGTTCATTGGAAGGACTGATGCTTAAGCTGAAACTCCAATACTTTGGCCACCTCATGTGAGGAGTTGACTCATTGGAAAAGACTCTGATGCTGGGAGGGATTGGGGGTAGGAGGAGAAGGGGACTACAGAGGATGAGATGGCTGGATGGCATCACCGACTCGATGGACATGAGTTTGAGTGAACTCCAGGAGTTGTTGATGGACAGGGAGGCCTGGCGTGCTGCAATTCATGGGGTTGCAAAGAGTCAGACACGACTGAGCGACTGAACTGAACTGAACTGAACTGAGCCTTCCTGCCTGTTCCCCTCTTATTCCTCCCTTTTCTTTTAGGAGAATTATATTTCCTAGGGAAAGGGGCACTGTTCTCATTCTGTAACTGCTTCCAAGCTGATAAGGGGCATTGTCCCTAAATTGGTGAGGCAACATATTCTCCTAACCCTCATATTGAGGGTCTCTGATCCAGGGGTCCCAAGTAGTAGTTGAAGCTGCCACAGTGGCAGGAGTTTGAGCAACCATTTGTCACTTAAAATCCTTCATGCAGCTACAAATAAATCCAGCCACACGCAGTTGCAGGGAGCAAACAGCAAAAACAGAACAATCAGCAAAGTTAAAAGTCTCATAGTGCCCATATTTAAGGTACAAAGTGTTGCCCCAGTCCATCTTAGGATTGTTAGATGTCATTATATTAAGAAGAAGCATCACATATGATTGTCGTTGTAGAAAGATTTGCAGACTTGGAGAAAGTCCTTTCCTTCAAGTCGAGATGCCCACCATGGAAGCCTTCCACTGAATAAGAAGGGAGTGCTCCAGAGACCCAGCAATTAGACTGATTGTGAAATGCAGCATAGGAGTGATCCCAGGTCAGGAAGGCATTGTCTTGAGGGTCAAACGGCAGACACTGGGTTTTTGGAGTCAGCAGAAGCAAGCTCACATAGATTATCAGGCCTATCTGAAAAGTACAAAGTAAGATTGTAGAGAATAAAGACATAAAGTGACATCATTTAGTTCTGGTCAGGATGCCAACTCTTAACTCAAGTGTGGTGTAAAACAATCAATATCTGGCACTTTGACAGCTACGGGAAAAGAAAGAATAAATTGGTAAGGGCCTTCCCAGAGGGGCTCAAGGGATTGTCCCCAAGATCCCAATATTTTTATCAGGACCTCAGTTCCTGGCTCAGACAGTGTCTTTCTTGACTTAGAGGCTGGGTCATGAGTCACATCACAGAGTTCCTTTAATGCCTGTTGAAAAGCTGATTGCTGAGTTACATAGTTAATTCCAAGGCTTCTGGGTCTATAACAATGTCTGTGGGTAAGAAGAGTCTTCTATAAATGCACTCAAAGGGGGACAGTCCCTCATTTTGGGGGACAATTTGAGCCCTCATTAAAGCTTTGGGTAGAACTTTACACCAATTGTCATGCCTCTCGAGTTAATTTGCACAGATGTCTCTTAATAATGTCATTAGCTTTTTCAACCTTGCCTGAGGATTGGGATCTCCAGGAACAATGTAAGTGATAGTCTATTCCTAGAGCTATTGACACCCCCTGAGTTACAGTAGCTTTAAAGGCAAAGCCATTGTCAGTCTGAAGGCTCCACGGTAGCCCAAACCTGGGAGTAATTTCATGGATTAAAATCCTTATAACCTGTTCACTATGACAAGAAAAAGCCTCAATCTGTCCAGTAAATGTATCCACCCAAACTTGTAACCAAGAATATCCATTCCAGCCGGTGCACTAAGCGCAGGTGGCTGCAAGAGTCGGCCGGCGCACTAAGCGCAGGCGAGAGGAGCTACCCCACTGTTAGGGACCGACCGCCGCAAAGGAACCACCAGCGAGACCATCCAAGTAGCAATTGCTTTATTCACGGATCCGGATCCAGGCCTCCACGTAACAGATAGACAGGTGAAAAGGTGAAGGCCCAGACTCCCCGCGATGCAATTGTTTTATATCTTTAGGCTGANATTGGGAACACGTGTACACCCGTGGCGGATTCCTGTTGATGTGTGGCAAAACCAATACAATATTGTAAAGTAAGAAAAAAATGATAATAATAAGAGAAAAACACCAAAAGGGGAAAAAATCGTCTAGAAGATATTATTTTGAAGATGCCACCAGAGGGCGCCCTAATCTTTGTAGAGGATAAAAGCGCAGCCACTCAATACTTCCCAGGGAACTTTTATTTTGACCAAGCAACATTGCAGGGCAGAAAACGAACACGAGCAGAACATTTCCACTGTTTCCCATGTCATTTTACTAGACATATTTTCTCCTGTTTTTATTTTTATCTGACAAGTCATCCTCAAACACAAAAAGCAGGAGAAATGAGTCATGCCTCTTTTTTTTTTCAATTCGTTCCAAGAGGGGAGATGACAGACTGCAATGAGATCGAAGGTACCGTTTCGACATTAACATCTTGCCCCCAAACATCATGCAGGGCAAAAAGTCACATCCGCATCATGCAAGGACGTTAAAAGACATGGTGGAATAAAATCCTGGGCTTTACTATGAGATGTTCATCATCTCCCTGGGGCATGCGTCCCCTTTTGGATTCAAGGTAAAGAAATATCAAAANCTTTGGCCACCTCATGCGAAGAGTTGACTCATTGGAAAAGACTCTGATACTGGGAGGGATTGGGGGCAGGGGTAGAAGGGGACGACAGAGGATGCGATGGCTGGATGGCATCACGGACTCGATGGACGTGAGTCTGAGTGAACTCCGGGAGATGGTGATGAACAGGGAACAGGGAGGCCTTGCTTGGTGCGATTCATGGGGTCGCAAAGAGTCAGACATGACTGAGCGACTAAACTGAGCTGAACTTTGGCATATGAGTAAAATCAATTTCCCAGTCCTCTCCAGGATATTTTCCACTACGTTGTAACCCAGATTTTGCTAACTTTTCAGGCTTTGGGTTATTTTTCTGACAAATCTCACATCTTTTGATAATGTTCTCTAAAGTTTTCATTACATTTTTCCTTCGAAGAAATGAGATGCCATCTGGTAAGTGCTCTCAACACCTAAATGAAAACTCTGGTATAGACTCTAAAGCATTTTCCATTGAGAATTTTCAGTAAATATTCATCATCCATTCTTGGACTCTAAGCATCCTTTATCAATAATCTTTACTCCTATTTTCTCATATCTTTCTAATTCTTCCTCATTGTAATGTTTTTCCTATTCCACAGGACCTGTCTAGATCAAAGGCGTCTGCAGTGAATGGGTTTCTTAAAGTGCCGGTTTTCTGGCTTGACAGTCAGCCAGCTGATTACCCTCAGCTACTTATTCCTGTCCCCGCTGTGCCCTTTGCAGTGCACAACAGCTACTTCTGTAGGACAATTTATAGCAGTTAAGTCTCTCAATCTTTTGAAATGCTTAATAGGTTCTCCTGTTGCCGTTTTAAACTTTCTTTCTTTCCGTATTGCAGCATGAACATGTAAAGTCAAATAAGCATACTTAGAATCAGTGTAGATATTGACTTGCTGCCCTTTGATTAACTTTAGAGCTCGGGTCATAGCCACAAGCTCCACTACCTGAGCACTCATTCCCTTGGGGAGAGACTTTTAAAATCTGTCCGGCCACATCATAGTGTAACTTGCTTTAAGTTTCCCATCCCAAACAAAAGAACTGCCATCTGTAAATATTTCCGTATCAGGATTGTCTAATGGGGTATCCATCAGGTCTTCCCGAACTGTATAGTTTAAAGTTAGAAATTGGGAACAATTTTTATGAGATGTTTCATTTTCCTTGTCAGGAAGGAAAATGGCAGGATTTTAAGTTTTTCAGGTATCCTATATATAGCTAGTAAGGCCCTCAGGGTTGTGTCAAAACTCCCAAGACCATACCTTTTCTTTCAGTGACAAACAAATTAAATTCTGACCCTGTGTGATGATGATGTGACGTGAAGTCGCTCAATCGTGTCCGACTCTTTGCGACCCCATGGACTATAGCTTATCAGGCTCTTCCGTCCACGGGATTTTCCAGGCAAGAGTGCTGGAGTGGATTGCCATTTCCTTCTCCAGGGGATCTTCCTGAACCAGGAATCGAACCTGGGTCTCCCGCATTGTAGGCAGATGCTTTACTGTCTGAGCCACCAGGGAAGCCCTGTGGGCAAGCTCAAAGCAGGAGCTGGCAGGAGAGCAATCTGAAGAGCTTTAAAAGCCTTTTGAGTATCTGGAGACTGAACCAGTTTGTCAGTTTGGGCTTGTTGAGTTTCAGTTGTAAGTTCNCTGGGTCTCCCGCATTGTAGGCAGATGCTTTACTGTCTGAGCCACCAGGGAAGCCCTGTGGGCAAGCTCAAAGCAGGAGCTGGCAGGAGAGCAATCTGAAGAGCTTTAAAAGCCTTTTGAGTATCTGGAGACTGAACCAGTTTGTCAGTTTGGGCTTGTTGAGTTTCAGTTGTAAGTTCATATATAGGCCAGGCAAGTTCCCCATAACCCAGAATCCAAATGAGGCAGTAGCCTATGATTCCCCCAAATCCTCTCAATTGTCAGAAAGTCATAGGTAGGGGATGACATAGTATAGGTTTATCTCTAGAAAGCATGCTGAAAAATATTTCGCTTGTTCAGTAATTTTATACAATAGAGTATAAGGATTAGGCACCATGGGGTGTAAAGGGTGTACAGCCTCATTTATTATTTGTAAATCTTGAACTAATCTCCACTTATAATTTGACTTCTTTATACCAAAAATAGGAGTGTTGCATGGAGTGTTACAGGGAATTAATAGCCCCTGCTCCTTTAAATTCTCGATGATGGGCTTTAACCCTTCTTTAACCTCGGGTTTCAGTGGATACTGCTTTTGATGTGGAAATATGAGTGGGTTTTTCAGCTTCACAGCTACAGGAATAGCATTTTGTGCTCGACCCGCAGATTTTCCATCAGCTCATACTTTAGGATTTACATTTTGTTCAATTAAAGGGAGAGAAAGGAAGGGCTCCATATTCATCAAACAGAGGCATGCACCTTGCTCAGTATATCCCTCCCCAAAAGGGGTGAGGGAGACTGTGGCACAGTCTGGCACTCTGTAAAAATAGCACAGAGTCCCAGTTGCAGCTTAGAGGATGACTGAAATATTAATGTTTGGCTCATCCAGACAGTCCCATTATGGAAGCGGACTGGGGAGAAAGTGGACCAGGGGCTTCAGTAAGCACAGAGTAACTTGCCCTGGTGTCCACAAGGAAACTGACAAATTGGCCACCCACAGTTACTAATACCTGGCGTTCCTCAGCTGTAATTAGGGCAGGAGTTTGTGTGGGGACCCCCGGGTACATTCAGTCCTGGTTGTCTTGAGAGTCCCACCACTGGGACCTACGCCTCTGGGGGCAGCCTCTCCTCCAGTGTGGTCCCTTGCAAGACAAGACAAGGAGCTGGGGCCCCCTTAGATGCCTGAGGGCAATCCTGCTTGAGGCGCTCCTCCTTTCCACAGTAATAGCAAGCCCATCCCCTTTCACCTGGGTCTCTCCTGGAATTTTTCTCAGGCTGTTTAAGAACAGTCCTGACAGCTATTACAAGGGCTTCTGCCAGTACCTTGGTCTTTCTCTGCCTTTCTTTCTTCCCTCATGTTCCCTGCCATAATAGACTGATGGAGCCAGTTGCAACAGATTTTCTAAAGACTGATTTGGTCCATACACGTGTTTTAGTAGCTTACAGCAGATATCTGGAGCTGACGGAATGAGAAATCTATCTTTTAAGATTACCCTTCCCTCTTCACTTTCAGGATCAATTTCAGTGAATCTGCAAAGGGCTTCCCTCAGTCTATCTAGAAATTTACTAGAAGCTTCCTTCTCTTCCTGTTCTATGTTTGCCAATTTAGCATCATTGCCTGAGTCCTTCAAGAACACATCTGACAAAGTGACTCTTATCCCATTATCCTTTAGCCATGGTTTAGTCCCAGTCTGGTTCTATAGTTGGGACTGCCTGATTCCCAGTGTGGAGGGCAGCTATCTCATCCTCCCTCTTCCCTAATGATTCCTTGCCAAGCCATTCATCTCCATAAGCAGCAGCTTTCTATAAAACTCAAGTTGTTGATTCAGGAGTTAGCGCCTGTCCCAGGATATACATCACATCCTTCCAAATAAGGTCATAAAGCAGAATAGGGAGCTAAAAATTTCATACGCTAATATATATCCTTAGCACATAAATCTGACATGTCTCACAGAGAGAAAAATGGCAACACATATGCTACTTCTACCCATTTCCTTGTTCTCTACAGAACCAGTTTAATTGTAAAACAATATTATAATTAACAGACCCTCCAACCAACCACCATTCGCTATCCTCCAGTGGATACCATGGCCACGTAGTATCACGTAGGAAGATCAAGCATGTCTTCATTAGGCTCTGGTGATCAAATCTATCCCAATTTTTCAAAGGAGTGGGGCTGGAATGGTTAGCTCCCATGTGTAAGAGAGAAGAACAGCGACCACACCGTCTTTCTACTGGAGGCGTCCCTCCCTGCTCTAGATGGGGGTGGAGACAGGTCTTCCACCTAAGCTTCCTTCCCTGGCCAGAGTTAACNAAGGAGTGGGGCTGGAATGGTTAGCTCCCATGTGTAAGAGAGAAGAACAGCGACCACACCGTCTTTCTACTGGAGGCGTCCCTCCCTGCTCTAGATGGGGGTGGAGACAGGTCTTCCACCTAAGCTTCCTTCCCTGGCCAGAGTTAACCTGTGTCTTACCACAGGTATTCCACTACTGTCCCTCCACATTCTACCACTGGGGTGGGGTGGAGATGCATCAGGGGTTCACCTGATGGCATCCCAGACTAATATCCAGTTCCTCACCACTAAAACTTTTGCTTGCCGTTGATGCCACCCGAGGTGCAATCAGAGTAACCTTCCAGAATGCTTCCCAAGCTAAGACCGCTAAGGGAAACATTTGTCTCCTGAGTGCCTATACACAACCCTGAGTACATTCCTGACCACAATAAGACCAGTGAATTATAAAAGGCCAAACATAAAACCAAGATGATCCTTCTGAGTGTGACCACACCAGTGTAAGCGGTAGCAAAAGAAATGGTGAAGGGCTGGCCACTGAGGAAAAAGTGATTTTTGTCCTCAAGTTATTATGGCCAGTCCTTCCAGTTCATTCCCACAGATTCCACAGGAAGAATATCTAAGGAGTTGGAACAGAAGCGACTGGAGATTCTCCTCTGGTCTACTAAGAGCTAGTGTTACCAAAGGAAGAAGCCTGCTGTATTTCCTATCTGAGTAATCTTTAACCTGAGAGATGCTCTTGGAATCAGAACTCCATCTAGCTTCCAAACTATCAACTCCTAGTGAGGCTAGGCACTTCGTGAATATACAAAAAAAAAAAGTTTGGGACCTAAGTGACAGTACGCAGTAACAGCGTAGATAACAAGTCCATTGAAAGTCTATGATCCCACTGATTAGGTTAGTAGTTCTAATTCCCAAGAAGTTATTAAATGGTCAAAGAGACCAGAAAGTTTGGCCAAGAAAGGAGAGTTCCATCCACACATTTCATCCATCTTGGTCTGTTCCCCTGGAGGAGACATTGGGTGCCTTTTGACATTAGCAGGTCAGTATAATCCCCTGACAGGGTTCCTGCCATAAGTGGTATGAGATCACCTCAGAACCAAAGATTTGGACCCAGATCTTGCTTCACACATGTGTGCCTCTTTCAATCAGTCACACACACAAGCACACCATAGGGTTAGTAAAGTACAGCAGAAAATGTGTTTGCCAGGAGAACAAAGAACTAGAGCTCCAAGCATCCCTACCTTGTCCTAAAGAATCCCAGATGAGCTCCCAAGATGAAAGGTTGTTGCTGAGCCATGAAAGATGATTGGATTCTTGGCCTTTGGAGGAGAAGAATTCAATCTGGGGCCAGTGATGAGACTTGATCACTCCAAGCTTTTGTGTAATGAAGTTTTATTAAAGTATAAAAGAGAGACATTAAGCTTCTGACATAGACATTAGAAGGGGCAGAAAGCGTGCCCCCCCCCCCCCCCCCCCCCCCCCCCCCCCCCCCCCCCCTCAAACCTTCAAAATTCAAACTGCATTTCCTCATGAATACGCATTTATATTCCCAAGACTCTTGGATTATTTCAGTGATTGATATTGGTCAGTGATTCTTAACATTTTCACTTCAAATGCCNCGCCCCCCCCCCCCCCGGCTAGACTTTAACAGTAACTTATACACCTATCAGAAGGGTACTAATTAAAGAAAGGAAATGTCTCAAAACTCAGAGACTGGCACCAGGGCCCCTCACCCACAACATGCATTTTGAGGTGACTTTGGAACAAGGTGAGTCATCCCAGGCCATAAAACGATTGACATGAATCTTGGAGAAGGCAGGTTTCCAAGCAAATACATAGTCTCATTAACATAGATTAGGAGAACAATTGTTTGAGAAAAACATACTGGTTTGTTTAGCCATTATCAGTTCTGAGTCTTAGGCAGAACCTAAGTGAAGAAACACAGAGTCTAGGCTAAATACATAGTTTATTAACATAGCTTAAGAGAAACATTCCTAAATGGAAGGGGGCTGCCATGCAGGGATGGCTCTGCACAGTCCCTTTGTTTGTCTCAGGCTCCTCTGAGAAGGAGACACCCTTTCATCCAGGTAACGAACAAAGTGACATCAGATGGCCTCTGCTGGGCAGCTGCCACAGAAACGGGGGACAGGTCAAAGCAGAAGAGGACCAACATCTGCTGCAACCAAAGCATGGAAGAGTTTCCACTGAGTCAGAGACCTCCATTGTGTTCTTGTGCACTGGGTTTTGGAATTCAAGTAAAGGCCCTTTCATTTCGAGTGAAATTCCTCTTGGTAGTTTGGACCTAGGCTGGTCTTTGGAGAGAGATTGATCCCTAAGTATTTGGAGTGGGAGCACTGACTCCAAGACCCTAGACAACCAGAGAACTAACCCTAGGGAGTGTCAAATAGTGTGAACTCACACAAAGGAAGCCACTTGAATACAAGACCCGGCATCACCAAACCACCAGGAGCACCCTGTGCAGGACTCCTCATCTAAACAACAAACAAAACAAAAATACAAACCCAATCATCAGTAGAAAGAATTACCACCTCCACTCAGCCTTGCCCATCAGAGGAAAAACAAAAAAAAAAAAGGTCAGCATAAATCTTACCCTATACAAAGCTCACACAAACCACTGGGCCAACATTAGCTTTCTAAGGACAGGGACATTTATTTATGTTTACTTAGGATTCTGAGCCTAATGGCAGAAGCAGCACTTCATGTCACTGCAGGGTGGTTGCAATCTTAAGTCTGAAAGAAATGCACATGGGTTCATTTGCCTCTTCCTTACGACCACAGTTCTGCTTAAGTATCTCCGTTTTCTGAAGGCAAGGTGCTTGCTTAGTAATGCTAACAAGTCACCAGACAGTGTAATTCTGCCCACTCAGGGTAAAAAAAATGGGTATGGCAGAAGCACTCACAGAACACACTTCCCTGAACTCTTCTGAGGGAATGATAGTGTGTCTGTCCTGGGAGTGTCTTTGCACAGCTCTGAAGCTGTGGGGAAACAGTTCTCTGAACCTAGAACTTAGGAGCTGAAATGAAAGCAGCATTTGCACCTGCTGCTGCTAAGTCGCTTCAGTCGTGTCCGACTCTGTGCAGCCCCATAGATGGCAGCCCACCAGGCGCCATCCCTGGGATTCTCCAGGCAAGAACACTGGAGTGGGTTGCCATTTCCTTCTCCAGTGCATGAANTGCTGTCTAGGTTGATCATAACTTTCCTTCCAAGGAGTAAGAGTCTTTTAATTTCATGGCTGCAATCACCATCTGGAGTGATTCTAGAGCCCCTAAAAATAAAGTCTGACACTGTTTCCACTGTTTCCCCATCTATGTGCCATGAAGTGATGGGGCCAGATGCCATGATCTTAGTTTTCTGAATGTTGAGCTTCAAGCCAACTTTTTCACTCTCTTCTTTAACTTTCATCAAGAGCCTGTATTTAAATGTTAATTGCAAAGATACATGATGAAAAAAAAAGATAAAATAGTTCTAAGAATGGTGTTAAAAAATAAAAAGCTTCAGCCTTTGCTAAAATAATTTTTATTGTACAGCTACTGAATTAATTACATTTACAGGATTATATGCTAACATATCAACTTGAAATGCTAAGATGTAAATTCATGAAGATAGAGTAATTGCCTTCACTGAATCCTCCCTAAAGCACCATTACCAAAATATCACAGCATNTAAAAAATAAAAGGCTTCAGCCTTTGCTAAAATAATTTTTATTGTACAGCTACTGAATTAATTACACTTACAGGATTATATGCTAACATATCAACTTGAAATGCTAAGATGTAAATTCATGAAGATAGAGTAATTACCTTCACTGAATCCTCCCTAAAGCACCATTACCAAAATATCACAGCATTGTCAATATCTTGAAAAGATATTGTTGCAGTGTAGTGATTAGGAAGTGGCACTGGAATGAAGCCAGGTGCAAGGTGTAAATTTAAATATGGAATCAACCTCAATTGCTTCTGCTGATGTGAAACCTTCTCGAAGATGTATTTGTACTTGAAAAAATATATATAGATGATTGGCATTGAAAAATTCTACATCTCTTTTAAATATGCCTTAGTTTAAAACAGTTTTTGAATATCTGAGTTTTCTGGTATAAATTATTCAAGGTAAAATAATAATACATCATGTCTATAAATATTAGTCATTCTAAATTAAGAAAGATATTATTTTGCCAGAGTATTGCTTACATTTGAAGGCCTAAAAGAGACACTTAATCAGTGACATGCTATGTTAGAACATCCACATGAAAATTCAGTTTTCTAATTGCTTGTCTACTAGCAACACCAACAACAAATAATAAACCATTAGGCAATGACTGATAAGTAAATTCTCATCTTGGCATTATTTGTCATTAAGCAGATACTTTTTTTATTAGCTAAGTTTTTATTATATTCATTCCATATGTGCACCATTTTCATCAACAGACATTATCTTTAACATCTGCTTATTCTAATATTCTCTTTCTATAATAATAGTCAGATCTTTCCCTGAAATAGGAGTTTTTCTTTTCTGCTAAAAGTTTCTTGAAATTGAACTTTCAGAAAAATTTTTTCTGAATGTTTAAATGTGTATTATTTTAAAATAAATATAAACAACAATGCAGATAACATTTTGGTACTATTTTTACATAACAAGGTATCTTTTGTTAGTGTAAAGTGATCAAGTATTTGTAAAAACCCAAAGGAAAAAACCATCCAATAAGTCTGAAGTAGGAAACAGAATATTAATCAGAAGGCTTAAATCAGGGATAAATCATATCATTAAATGATATATACACCTGTGATTAGCAAAAGGCTGCCACTGAGGTGGCTCTTTCTTATTTCCATCTCATAAATCTAATCTTCTGGGGATGAGAAGCAACCCAGGATGGTCTATCAGTCATGGTCTAATCCAGTCATTAGACATAGTGTCCTGGGAGAACTTTTGTTCAGTTCCTATTTATGATCTTAATATTTTTCACATAATTATTTCCTCCCACCTCCTTTTTGTAGGCAGAAAACAAACAACATTGGTAAATTGTTACTGCTCTCTACTGCTCTTAAATAATTCATACTAAGATCGGTTTGTAGCTTTTACAGAAAAATAAGTATCTTTATCAGAACAAAGGGAATAGAAAATGCTTGTTGTTTAAAATTCTGAACACTGACTAATTTCTATCTCAGTGCAGGTGTCCTAAGTGCAGTGGTTCAGTTTTTGTCCTGACAGGGGTCAATCCATCTGGTGGCACAGCATGAAGGAACTATAAAAGATTTATTTTATATTTATTCTGAGTAATTTTAAAACTACTGCAAAGGTTGGAGGATAACAACACAATTCAGAAAAATAAAAATTTCTCATAATACCATACATATCTTTAAAACTTTTTTGCATGTTTTCCTTGTATGGATTTACTTGCGTAGTTACATGGTTTAAAAATAAGTTAAGTTGCAATTTATAGGCAAATATTAAATGACATTTTAATGTTCCCCCTGCTGTTTCAAGAAACTATTTTCTTGTATTTGCTGACACATATGAAACATTAATGATGAGTAGCTGCTGATTGAAAACTTTAAAAACTTCAGGGAAATGACTAACTTAGTTACTGTTCTGGAACTTACTTGCATTCAGGCCAATCTTCCATTATGAATATGATTTATACTCAAGACTTCTGACTTCACCATGCATTTAAACTTGCAGATCCTCTTGATAGCTAAATCTTACTCTTTTAGAAATTTTATCTTAAATGGCACTCTGGAATTAGCTGTNCCCACAGACTGCAGCCTTCCAGGCTCCTCCATCCATGGGATTTTCCAGGCAAGAGTACTGGAGTGGGGTGCCATTGCCTTCTCCAGCATTTGCACCTAGCGAACCTGAAATACTTGCAATCTCCAGCCTGATAGAAAAGCACACGGGGGCATTTTTGCTTCATTAGGACCACAAGGCTCCTCAAGTACTTGTGTTTTCTGAAGAAACATGCTGCTTACCACTTCTTGATGGGAAAGCCTCTGACAGTACAGTTTTAGCTGATCAGTGCAAACACAGATAAAAATGTCAACATTCAAGGATAGCACATTGTGTCCTAGGATGTATTTACACAGCTTTGAAACTGCAAGGAGACATCTTTTTGTGCACTTGGAATTGGGGTCTGATGTCCCAAAGAAGTAATTTCCCCATGGGAAACCTGCGTAGTTGCAGCATCCCACCTGCCAGAAAAGGACAACAGGCTCATTCTACTCTTCCATTCCAGAACAGCTTTGGTTAAGTATTTGAATTTTCAATGAATCCAGCTGGCTTCCCTGGTGGCTCAGAGGAAAAAGTATCTGCCTGCAACGTGGAAGACCCAGGTTTGATCCCTGAGTCAGGAATATCCCCTGGAGTAGGAAATGGAAAGACACTTCAATACTCTTGCCAGGAAAATTCCATGGATGGAGGAGCCGGTAAGCTACAGTCCATAGGATTGCAGAGTCACACACGACTGAGCAACTTTAATTCTCATGAAGCAGGGACTTGCCACTTCTGGCTGCAAGGTCACCTGACAGGACTTTTCACCTCATCATGATAGACAGGCCTAACATCCACATTCATAGAGTACTCTCCATCTTTGCTCCACAAATGGTACAGAGTTTGTACACTATGAATGTCTTTACACAGCTCTAAATGTGCGGGGAAATGTGTTATTTTGAAGCCGCAAATCCAGATAATATGGCAAAATCAGTATATTCCTCCTGTGAAAGCTGGATAGTTGCAGCCTCCAACCAGATAGGAAGAAACGCACTGGCCCATTTGGGCATTACGGCAGCATTGGTTCATTACTTGATTCTTCCAAAAGGAACCTGCAGCTTGCCACTTCTTACTGGGAAGCCATCACCCAGTCCAGTTTCACCAAATTAGGCTGCTGATAACAGGTATGGCAGTCAACACTCCCAGAACATTCCCTACTGAACTCTTTACTCATGAAATGGTGGTCTGTCCTTGAGTTCTCTTACACAGCTTTCTAACGACAGGGACATTTGTTTATGTCCACATGGGATTTGGAACCTAATGGCAGAAGTAGCACCTCTGTCACTGCAGCGTGGTTGCAGTCTTAAGCCTGAAAGAAACGCACATGGGTTCATTTGCCTCTTCCTTACAAAGGCAACTTTGCTAAAGTGTCTGCATTTTCTGAAAACACAGGCATTTGCTTATTAATGCTACAAACCACCTGACAGTGTAATTCAGCCCACTCAGGGTAACAACAGGTATGGCAGAAGCACTCACAGAACGCTCTTCCCTGGTCTCTTTCCTAAGAGAATGATACAGTGTGTTCTAGGGGTGTCTTTGTCCAGCTCTGAAGCTGTGGGGAAACGTTTCTCTGAACCTAGAACTCGGGGTCTAAAATGAAAGCAGCATTTGCCCCTAATGAACCTGAAATACTTGCAAACTCCAGCCTGATGGAAAAACACACAGGAGCAATTTTCCCTGCTGTAGGACCTCAAGTCTTATCAAGTACTTATGTTTTCTGAGAGAAACATTCTGCTTGCCACTTCTTGATGGGAAGTCTTCTGATAGTACAGTTTTAGCTGATCAGTGCAAAAACAGATATAAAAGTCACCATTCATGGATAGCACATTGTGCCCTAGGAATGCATTTACACAGCTTTGAAACTGCAGGGAGACGTCTTCTTGTGCACCTGGAATTGGGGTCTCTTGTCCCAGAGCAGTCATTTCCCCATGGGAACCCTGTGCAGTTGCAGCATCCCACCTGATGTAATTTTGAGAGTCACAGCCAGTTTGTTTCCCTCCCCTTTCTGAGCCTTGTGAACACATGCCTAGGTCATACTGTGACATCTTTGAGGAAGCAGTCTGTGTGAGAGTGTCTGAGAGTGCTGAGTGCCATACTGCTGTTACCTAGATTAGCTGATATCCCAAAGGAAAGGACGTTGATGCAAGGAGTTGCAAGCCCTCTGCTTGCTTCAGAAATCCCAATGTTTTGGTCAAAGCTATTGCTGTCAAAAGTAGGAAAAAAAATTGTACGGATTTTCAGGCAGTTGCTAGGCCACGCTGTTTCAGGGCCATCAGAGAGAAAATGTTCATTTTGCCAACAAGGTCCTATATCCAGGTTCACACTCAGTATGTGTCCCTGCAATATCCAAGAATATTCCAGACAGACCTAGGATCTCTGGACTTTACTACAGAGAAAACTTATGGAACTGAGTTGTTTTTGCTTGTTTGTTTTTCCCTGTAAGTATGTGGCCCTTCCCTACTGTGACACACATGAGGGGAAATTGTTACTTAAAATGACCTCCAAGCAAGGATTTCCAAGCAGTGAGTTCCTCTAAGCAAATAGAACGCTGGGATACTCGTGTTCCTTCAGTGAAAGAAAGGCAAAAAAAAAAAAAAAAAAAAAGTGNGGAAATTGTTACTTAAAATGACCTCCAAGCAAGGATTTCCAAGCAGTGAGTTCCTCTAAGCAAATAGAACGCTGGGATACTCGTGTTCCTTCAGTGAAAGAAAGGCAAAAAAAAAAAAAAAAAAAAAAGTGTTTTTCAGCTATCTATCTTTCAGCAACTGTCTAGATTCTATGATGTGAGAACACCACAGAGGCCCTAATTTCCTGAGTCACAGCCAGTATGTTTCCCAGCACTTTCTGACCCTTGTGAACACATTCCTACATCTTACTGGGAATACCCATGAGGAAACAGGCTGAGGGAGTGTGTCTGAGATTGCTGAGTGCCATACTGTTGTTTGTAGATTACTTGACATTCCAGTGGAAAGGACCTTGACGCAAAGATGCAAGGAGTCGTAAGCCACCTGCTTGCTTCAGAAATCCCAATGTTTAGACCAAAGCTATTGCTGTCAAAGTAGGAAAAGAAATTGGATGGATTTTCAGGCCATTGCTGGGCTGCACTGTTTTAGGGCCAGCAGAGATAAAATGCTAACAGGCCCATTATCCAGGTTCATACTGTGTGTCCCTGCAGCATCCAAGAATTTCTAGACAGACCTAGGATCACTGGATCTCTCCTACAGAGAAAATCTGATGGAACTTGGGTTTTCTGTTTGTTTTTCCCTGTGATTCTGGTGTCCTTCCCTACTGTGACACACCTGAGGGGAAATTGTTACTTAAAAATGACCTCCAAGCAAGCATTGGCAAATAGTGGGTTATTGTCAGCAAACGGAATGCTGGGAAACATACATTACTTCAATGAATGAAAGGCAAAAAAAAAGTGACTTTCAGGCATCTATCTATCAGCAACTGTCTAGATTTCAATAGGTGAGAAAAACACAATTGCACAGAGGCCCTATTTTCCAGCGGCACAGCCAGTATGTTTCCCTACACTTTCTGAGCTTTGTGAACCCATTCCTAGGTCATACTATGACACCCCTGAGGGAACAGTCTGCGGAGAGTGTCTGAGAGTGCTGAGTGCCATACTGCTGTTACTAGATTAGCTGACATTCCGAAGGAAAGGACCTTGATGCAAGGAATTGCAAGCCACCTGCTTGCTTCAGAAATCCCAATGTTTTGACCAAAGTTATTGCTGCCAAAAGTAGGGGGAAAAATTGTATAGATTTTCAGGCAGTTGCTAGGCTGCACCATTTCAGGGCCATCAGAGAGAAAATGCTAATTTTGCCAGCAAAGTTCAGTATCCAGGTTCACACTCAGTGTGTGTCCCTGCAGAATCCAAGTATCCAGACAGACTTAGGATCACCGAATCTTTTCTACAGAGAGAATGTAAGGAACTTGAGTTTTTTTGCTTGTTTGTTTTTCTCTGTAAGTAGGCAGGCCTTCCCTACTGTGACACACGTGAGGGTAATTGTTAGTTAAAATGACCTCCAAGCACAGATTTGTAAGTAGTGTGTTTTTCTCGGCAAACAGAATGTTGGGAAACCTATGTTTCTTCGATGAATGAAAGTCAAAAAGGGGAGTGTTTTTCAGGCATCTATCTGTTAGCAACTATCTAGATTCTATGCTGTGAGAAGACCACATTTGCACTAAGGCCCTAATTTCAGCAGTCACAGCCAGTATGTTTCTCTGCACTTTCTGAGCCTGGTGAATACATTCCTAGGTCATCCTAGGACTGCCCATGAGGAAACAGTCCGCAGGAGAGTGACTGAGAGTGCTGAGTGCCATATGTTACCTAGATTCGTTGATATTCTGGTGGAAAGGACCTTGACACAAGGAGTTATAAGCTGCCTACTTGCTTCAGAAATCCCAGTGTTTTTTTTAACCAAAGCTATTGCTGTCAAAGTATGAAAACAACATTGGATAGATTTTCAGGCAGTTGCTAAACCCCAGCCTCCTAGAGTCAACTGAGAGACAATGCTAATTTTGTCATCAAGGTGCAATATCCAGGTTCACACTCAGTAAGGTATCCCTGCAGTATCCAAGAATTTTCAACACAGACCTAGGATCACTGGATCCTTCCTACAGAGAAAACTTGTTGGAACTTGGGGGTTTTGTTTTTTTGTTTTTCCCTGTGATTATGCTTTGGANTCCAACTCTTTGCAACCCCACAGACTGCAGCACGCCAGACTTTCCTGTCTTTCATTATCTCTTGAACTTAGCTCAAATTCATGTCTATTGAGTTGGTGATGCTGTATCTCCTCTGTCATCTCATCCTCTGTCATCCCCATCTCATCTCATCCTCTGTTGTCCCCTTCTCATCTCATCCTCTGTCATCTGCTTCTCCTTTTGCCTTCAGTCTTCCCCGGCATCCTGATCTTTTCCAGTGAGTCGGCTCTTTGCATTAGGTGGCCAAAGTATTGGAGCTTCAGCTTCAGCATCAGTCCTTAAAACGAATATTCAGGGTTGATTTCCTTTAGAATTGAATGGTTTGATCTCATTGCTGTCCAAGGGACTCTCAGGAGTTTTCTCCAGCACCTCCAATTGATGTTTGAAAACATCAATTCTTCAGTACTCAGCCTTCTTTATGGTCCAACTCTCACATCCATACATGACAACTGGAAAAACCATAGATTTGACTATACAGACCTACAGACCTTTGTTGGCAAATGATGTCTCTGCATTTTAATCTCTGCTGTCTAGGTTTGTCATAGCTTTCTTTCCAAGGAGCAAGCGTCTTTTAATTTCATGGCTGCAGTCACTGTCCATAGTGATTTTGGAGCCCAAGAAAATCAAATCTATCACTGCTACTTTTTTACTTTCTATTTGCCAGGGAATGATTTCTTTCTGCATTGCTTTGTAGTTTTTAGTGTAGAATTATTAATATTTTTGCCTCCCTGGTTAAGTTTATTCCTAAGTATTTTATTCTTTTAATTCCTTTTCAGATTGCTAGTTGTTAGTGTATAGAAATGAAACTGATTCTTATATGTTGATTTTGTATCCTGCAACTTTTCTGAATTCATTGATTAGTTCTAATAGTTTTTTGTGGACTATTTAAAGATTTTCTACATAAAGGTTATATTTATAGATAGATAATCTTACTTCTTTAGTAGAGCTTGATTTTAAACTGAATTCTATTTATATGTTTCATTCTCTTTTAACCTTTTAGAGTTTAAATGGTGTTTGTCAGATTCCTAAAACGGTTCTGTGGTTTTCTCACTGCTGTGGGTCTTTGGGTGTTTTTGTGGTTGCTTAATACAGCTGGTACGATTAGTTATTGCTTTTTCTAAAGCTGCTTTGAGATGTGTATTTTAGTTCTCCAAAATAATTATTAAGGATCTGCTAGGTATGAGGCTCTTTATGACCTGCTTAGTCAACTCATTATCCAACCTTCCGTTGCTTTTCACTTAGTAGAGAAATAGTCTGATGAACAGTGGCAGTAATAGTCATCATACCTTACTACTTTTTAAAGTACCTTTGTGTGTATGAACTTCTGACTCATGAGTCCTCTTTGATTAAAAAGTGCTCTAAGGGAATTGAAACGGTAAAATCTCCCCACTTGGTGCCCACTGTTTCTACCAAGAAAGCAGCTAGCACCATTGTCTTCTCACCTTGTTGTTAATCCCTTCATTAGCTTTTATGCCTTATGTTTGTTTAGTATTTACAATTTATAAAATATCTTAATTTTTTTTTCCTTTTCCTTTTTGGGGGCACTCTGCATGCCATGAGGGATCTTAGTTAACCGACCAGGAATCAAACCTGTGTCCTATGTAGTGAAAGTGCTGAGTCTTAACCACTGGACCTCCAGGGAAGCCTTGTACAAAACTCTAGTATGCATTGGTTTAATTCAGTGCTATACCTATTCATTACATGGCAGTTTTCATCCCACTGTCTGAAAATTACAAGTTGTTTTTGTTGGCTGTAATTAGAACAAGAGGAACCTCTATGTTGCAAATGGAAATGGGCCATGAAGAGGCTAGTAAAATAGGTATAGAGGCTTTTATAGTGAAGCCCTGGATACTCTTTCCATGAACCTGTGGTCTGTGCTTTGCTCTTTCACTTATCATATGCCATCATGGGTCTTTCTAAATCAGGCTCTATTATGAGGAAGCATCTACGTTGGGGTTAGGCTGCCCTCTTATTATAGCTATATTTGATCTAGAATATAATTTTCTTCTTTTGATTCAGCTACTATAATTACCCTCTGCTGTACTATATATATAGAAAAACAGAAATAGAAAGCCATCCCTTGGCTGCAGTGCTGGCTCTATTATCCAGAGAATTTCTGGTGCCTACCTTCAAGAGAGGTTGCCAGTCCTGGGCCCGATCTGTTGGAGCACAGAGGGTCATCCAGTGTAGTTTGCTCAAAAGCCTTCTATGATTCCCCTTTTTCTATGGAAAAGTCTGAGTTCCTTTAAGACTTTTCATGATTTGTCCAAATCACAATATCATCTCTTTACCAGTCCCTTCTGTCACACACTCTACTCCAACCTCATTCATTAAAAGAATTTCTATTATATGCCAAACTCTGTTCTAGTCATTGCAGGTACAGTAGTGACCAAACATGTAAAATTCATGGCACTTTCTTTCTAATGAGGGTTACAGACAATGAACTTAGTAAGTAAATACAAACACTTCAAGTACTGATAAGTCCTGTGTGTTGTGTGTTAATCTGCTCAGTCGTGTTTGACTCTGCAACCTCATGGACTGTATCATACCAGACTCCTCTGTCCGTGGGATTCTCCAGGCAGAATACTGGAGTGGGTAGCTAGTCTCTTATCCAGGAGATCTTCCCAACCCAGGGATCAAACTTGAGTGTCTTGTACTGCAGGCAGATTCTTTGCTGTCTGAGCCACCAGAGAAGCCCAATAGGTGCTATGGATAAAAATTAATTTGGTTATGAGAGATAGGGAATAGTAGAATGGGATAAGGGAATAGGTGACTTCCCATTCTAGACAGGATGGTAAGGGCAGGCTTTTCTCAGAAAGCATCATTTGAGTTGATCTTTGAAGGAAGTGAGAAAGCAAGCTACTCAGAGAAGTGGTAAGAGAGCCCCTTCAACAAGTACGATAGCTAGGTATTGGGAATGAACTTGGCCTTTTTAAGGAACAGTAAGGCCAGTATAGGAAGCCAATGAGTTAGAGGAAACCAGGGCCTTATATGAGAATATGAGCACTTCAACTTTCACTTAGAATGAGATGGATGTCATTAGGGGTTTTGAGTAGAGGGATGACATGATCTCAGAGAAGGAAATGGCACCCCACTCCAGTACTCTTGCCTGGAAAATCTCATGGACGAAGGAGCCTGGTGCACTGCAGTCCGTGGGGTCACTAAGAGTTGGACATGACTGAGCGACTTCACTTTCACTTTTCATATTCATCCATTGGAGAAGGAAATGGCAGTCCACTCCAGTGTTCTTGCTTGGAGAATCTCAGGGACGGGGGAGCCTGGTGGACTGCCATCTACAGGGTCACACAGAGTTGGACACGACTAAAGTGACTTAGCAGCAGCAGCAGCAGCAGGATGACATGATCTGTCTTCTCTTTTAAGTGAATTATTCTGGCTACTGTATGGAAATTAGATGGTCAAAAGGCAAAGGTGGAAGTAGCAAGCTAGTTAATAGACAGTATTAATAATCCACATGCGAGATGATGGAGGCTTGTACTAGAATGATAGTAGTGGAGGTGGTGAGAAGGGAGTTGAAGTGTGGATATATTTTGAAGGCAGAGCTAATGGAATTTGTTGAGTGATCAGATGTGAGATAAGGAAGAGAACAATTGAAGATGACTGCAAGGTTTTGCAGAGAAGGCAATGGCACCAAACTCGAGTACTCTTGCCTGGAAAAATCTCATGAATGGAGNTTCCCTTCTCCAGTGGACCACATTCTGTCAGACCTCTCCACCATGACCCACCCGTCTTGGGTTGCCCCATATGACATGGCTTAGTTTCATTGAGTTAGACAAGGCTGTGGTCCTAGTGTGATTAGATTGACTAGATTTTTGTGATAATGGTTTCAGTATGTCTGCCCTCTGAAACTCTTTAAAAAATGGGCATAGAAGGAACCTACCTCAAGATAGTAAAGGCCATATATGATAAGCCTACAGAAACATTATTCTCAGTGGTGAAAAACTGAAAGCATTCCCCTTAAGATCAGGAACAAGACAAGGGTGTCCACTTTCACCACTGTTATTCAACATAGTTCTTAAAGTCCTAGCTACAGCAATCAGAGAAGAAAAAATGAAAAAAACTCCAGATCAGAAAAGAAGAAGTAAACCTCTCACTGTTTGCAGATGACATGATACTGTACATAGAAAACCCTAAAGATACTTTCAGAAAATTANAGTTCTTAAAGTCCTAGCTACAGCAATCAGAGAAGAAAAAATGAAAAAAACTCCAGATCAGAAAAGAAGAAGTAAACCTCTCACTGTTTGCAGATGACATGATACTGTACATAGAAAACCCTAAAGATACTTTCAGAAAATTACTGGAGCTAATCAGTGAATTTAGCAAAGTAGCAGGATACAAAATCAATACACAGAAATCACTTGCATTTCTATATGCTAACAATGAAAAATTAGAAAGAGAAATTAAGGAATCAATCACAGTCACCAATGCAAAAAAATAGAATTAAATATCTAGGAATAAGCTTACCTAAGCAGACAAATGGAAAGGGCAATGGCAACCCACTCCAGTACTTTTGCCTGGAAAATCCCCTGGGCAGAGGAGCGGGGTTGCAAAGAGTCGGACACAACTGAGTGACTCCACTTTCACGTTTCACTTTCATGGATTGAGAAGGAAGTGGCAACCCACATCAGTGTCCTTTCCTGGAGAATCCCAGGGACAGGGGAGCCTGGTGGGCTGCCGTCTATGGGATCACGCAGAGTTGGACACGACTGAAGCAACTTAGCAAGGAGACAAATCAAGATTGCCAGGAGAAATATCAATAACTTCAGATATGCAGATGACATCACCCTTATGGCAGAAAGNGTCATTTTGTGCACATGAAATTGGGGACTGACGTCCCAAAGCATTCGTTTCCCCTTGTGAAGCCTGTGCAGTTACAGCATACCACCTGCCAGATAAATAAAACAGGCTCATTCTACTCTTCCATTCCAGAACAGCTTTTGTTAAGTCAGTGAATGAATCCAGCTGGATTCTGGTGACCCAGAGGGTAAATCATCTGCTTGCAACATTGAAGACACGGGTGTGATCCCTGGGTCAGGAATATCTCCTGGAAAAGGAAATAGCTTCCCTGGTGGTGCAGAGGTTAAAGTGTCTGCCTGCAATGTGGGAGACCTGGGTTTGATCCGTGGGTCAGGAGGATCCCCTGGAGAAGGAAATGGCAACCCACTCCAGTATTCTTGCCTGGAAAACCCCATGGACAGAGGAGCTTGGTGGGCTACAGTCCACGGGTCGCAAAGAGTTGGCACGACTGAGTGACTTCACCTTCACCTTCAAGCCATACCAGTACTTCTTGCCTGGAAAATTCCATCGAAAAAGGAACCTGGTAAGTTACATTGCATGGGAGTGCAAAGAGTCGTATACAACTGAGCAACTTCCCTTCTCATGAATCAGGTGGCTTTCCACTCTGGCTGTGAGGTCACCTGATATTACTTCTCACCCCATCAGGCTAAAAACAGGCGATTCAAGAGCACAGAGCACCCTCCACTGCTGTCTTTGCTCCACAAATGGTACAGAGTTTGTACAGTAGGAGTGTCTTTACACAGCTCTAAATGTGCAGGGAGATATGTTACCTGAAGCTGCAAATAAGGTAATATTGGAAAGTCAGTGTATTCCTCCCCTTAAACCTGGATAGTTGCAGCCACCAACAAGCTAGGGAAAAAATGCAGTGATTCATTTGTCTGGGCATTATGACAACAGCTTTGGGTCATTATGAGTCTTCTGAAAGGAAATTGCAGTTTGCCCTTTCTTACTGGGAAGTCATCACCCAGTCCAGTTTCACCAAATTAGGCTGCTGACTACAGGTATGGCAGTTCAACACTCACTACTGAACTCTCAGAACACTCCCCACTGACCTCTTTATTTGTGGTATGGTGCAGTCTGGCTTGGGCTCACTTACACGGGGGGGGAGGTTCTAATGATAGGGGGGTTTATTTCTGTTCACATGGGATTTGGAGCCTAATGGCAGAAGCAGCACTTCTTCCTGTAACTGCAAGGTGGTTGCAGTCTTAAGCCTGAAAGAAATGCACACAGGTTCATTTGCCTGTTTCTTACGACCACAGCTTTAGAATCTGCCTTTTCTGAAAGCACAGGCACTTGCTTTTTATTGCTACAAAGTCACCTGACAGTGTAATTCCACCCACTCAGGGTAACAATTATGGCAGAACCACTCACAGGAGATTCTTCACTGAAATCTTTTCTAAGAAATTATATACAGTGTGTTGTTGGAATCTTGGGACAGCTCTGAACCTGTGTGGAAATGTTTCTCTGAACGTAGAACTCGGGGCCTGAAGAGAAAGCAGTTTTTTCACCTAACAAACCTGGAATACTTGCAATCTCCAGCCTGACGGAAAAGCACATGAGGTCATTTTTCCCTTCTTTAGGACTGCAAGTCTCATCAAGTACTTCTGTTACCTGAGAGAAACACTGCTTGCCACTTCTTGACGGGAAGTCCTCTGACAGTACTGTTTTCGCTGATTAGGGTAAGAACACATACAGAAGTCAGCATTCACGGAGAGCACATTGTGTCCTAGGAATGCATTTGCACAGCTTTAAAACTGCGGGGAGACAACTTTTTGTGAACCTGGAATTGGGATCGGAAGTTCCAAAGCAGTCGTTTCCCCTTGTGAAACCTGTGTAGTTGCAGCATCCCACCTGCAGAAAAACACAACAGGCTCAGTCTACTCTTCAATCCCAGAACAACTTCAGGTAAATAGTTGAATTTTCAATGAATCTGGATGGCTTCCCTGGTAGCTCAGAAGGTAGTGTCTGCCTGCAATGTGGGAGACCCAGGTTTGATACCCGGGTTGTGAAGATCCCCTGGAAAAAGAATTGGCAACCCACTTTAATACTCCTGCCTGGAAAATTCCATGGACAGAATACCTCCATAGGCTACAGTCCATGGGATTGTAAAGAGTCACACATGAATGAGCAACTTCACTTCTCATGAGACAGGCAGCTTACCACTTCTTGCTGTGAGATCACCTGACAGTATGTTTCACATACTCAGGGTAAAAACAGGCCTGGCCATCCACTGCTATCTATACTCCTCCAACTGTACAGTGTTTGTACACTAGGAATGTCTTTGCTGCTGCTGTTGCTGCTAAGTTGCTTCAGTCGTGTCCGACTCTGTGTGACCCCACAGACGGGAGCCCATCAGCCTCCCCCATCCCTGGGATTCTCAAGGCAAGAACACTGGAGTGGCTTGCCATTTCCTTCTCCAATGCATGAAAGTGAAAAGTGAAAGTGAAGTCTCTCAGTTGTGTCCGACTCTTAGTGACCCCATGGACTGCAGCCTACCAGGCGCCTGCATCCATGGGATTTTCCAGGCAAGAGTACTAGAGTTGGGTGACATTGCCTTCTCCGAGGAGTGTCTTTACCTAGCTCTAAATGTACAGGGAAACATGTTATGTTGAGGCTGGAATCAAAGTAATATGGCAAAATCTGTATGATCCTCCTGGGAAAGGTGGATAGTTGCAGCCTCCAATCAGCCATGGAGAAACACACTGGGTCATTTGTCTGTACATTATGACAACATCTTTGGTTCATTATTTGAGTTTTCTGAAAGGAACATGCTACTTGCCACTTCTTATTGGGAAGTCGTCACCCAGTCCATTTTTCACCCAGTTGGGCTGCTGCCAACAACAACTAGCTGGTTGTTGTAGGCTGGTAGTCAACACTCCCAGAACGCTCCCCACTGAATGTGGGATCCCACATGCAGGGTTTGGGGGCTGGGTTTGCCTAGCAGACTGTGAATGTGTGACTCCAGATACATTGTCTGGTGACACCCTGAAGACTGTGGACCTGTGACCATAGCTACAGGTTCGAGAGGCAGTCACCCTGGAAACTCTGGACAGGTGGAGGTTCTGGGAGGGGGTCACCCTGGATACTGGCGACGTTTGATCCCAGGTGGAGGGTCTGAGAGGTGGGGACACTCTGGAAACTGGGTAAGTGAGACCCAAGGAACAAGGTCTGGGAGGTGGGGTCATCCTGGATAATGTGGACATTTACCCCAGGAACAGCATGGGATGTGAGTTTACACTGGAGACTGTGGGCATTTGACCTCAGGTGCAGGGCCCAGGAGGTGGGGTCACTGTGAAGTCTTTGGATGTGTGACACCAGGCACAGGGTATTGGGGGGTGTCACCTGGAGACTATGGATGTGTGACCCTAGGTGCAGAGTCAAGAGATCACCCTGGAGACTGTGAACATGTGACCCCAGGTAAAAACTCTGGGAGAGTATCACTCTTGAGGCTGTGGTCATGTGACCTATGTATAGGGTCTGGACTGTGGGGTCACCCTGGAGACCAGACATGTACCCCAGGCGCAGGATATGGGAGGTGGGTTTACACTGGAGACTGTGGTCATATGACTTCAGGTAGAGGTTCTTGAGGGTGGGGTCAACCTAGAGACTGTGGACATTTGAACCCAGATATAGTTTCTGGGAGGGGACACCAAGGGGACTGTAGATAGGTGTCCCTAGGTACAGGGTCTGGAGGGTGTCACCCTGGAGACTGGACATGTGAACCCAGGTATAGTGTCTGTGAGAGGACACCAAGGGGGTTGTAGATAGGTGTCCATAGGTACAGGGTCTGGGAGGGTGTTATCCTGGAGACTGTGAACCTGTGAACCCATGTATGTGGTCTGGGAGGGGTTGTCACCCTGTAGACTGTGGACATGTGACCCCAGGTTCAGGGTCTTGGAGGCTGTCACCCTGGAGACTGTGGACGTATGACCCCTGGTGCATGGTCTGGGAGTGGGCATCACACTGGAGACTGTGGATGTGTGACCCCAGATTCAGTGTCTGGGAACAGAGTCACCCTGGAGACTAGCTTTGTGACCCCAGGTACAGGGTATAGGGATGATCACCCTAGAGACTGGACATGTGACTCCAAGTGCAGGGTTGGGAAGAGGTCACCCTGGAGACTGTGGACATGTGAGCCGAGATGTAGGGTCTGGGAAGGGTTCACCCTGGACAACATGGACAAATGACCTCAGGTACAGCATCTGGGAGTGTTAACCCAGGGGACCGTAAATATGTGATCCTAGGTACAGGATCTGGGAGGGTGCCACCCTGGAAACTGTGGATGTGTGACCACAGGGGTGCAGTCTGATGTGGTAGTCACCCTAGAGACTGTGGATATGCCACCCCAGGAAAAGATCTGGTGAGGTGAGGTCACCCTGGAGACTGTGAACATGTGACCCCAGGTATGAGGTCTGGTAAGATGGAGTCACCCTGGAGACTGTGGACATGTGACCCCAGGTATGAGGTCTGGTAAGATGGAGTCACCCTGGAGACTGTGGAGAGGTGCAGTGTCTGGGAGAGGTGTCACCCTGGAATATGTGGACATGTGACTCCTGGGGCAGGAGAGAGGTCATATTGGAGATGTGGACTTGTGACCCTAGGTGCAGGGTCTGGGAAGGCGGTCACTTGGAGACTGTTTCAATGCGACCCCAGGTACAAGGTCTGGGGAGGGGTGTCACCCTGGAGACGGTGGACACATGACACTAGGTGCAGGGTCTGGGGAGGGGTCACCCAGAAGAATGTCGATGTGACACTCCAGGTACTGGAGGGTATCACCCTGGAGACTGTGGATGTATGAGTCCAGGTGCATGGATTGGTGTGGTGGGGTCACCCTGGAGTCTGTGGACGAGTGATCCCAGGTACAGGGTCAGGAGTAGTGTAACCCTGGAGACTGTGGACATGTGACCCCAGGTACAAGTTCTGGTGAGATGGGGTCACCCTGGAGACTGTGGATGTGTGACCCTACATTTAGGGTATGAGAGGGGAATCACCCTGGAATCTGTGGACGTGTGACCCCAGGTGCAGGAGGAGAGTCACAATAGAGAATGTGGACATGTAATCCCTGGTGATCTGGGAGGAGATCACCCTGGAGACTGTAGACATGTGACCCCAGGTTCATGATCCAAGAGGGTGCATCACCCTGGAGACCATGGACATGTGATCCCAGGTTTAGGGTTTGGGAGATAATTCATACTGGAGACTGTGGACCTGAGACCTCAGGTGCAGGTTTGGGAGGAGGTCAACCTGGAGACTGGACAAGTGACCACAGGTGCAGGGTTTGGGAAGGGGTCACCAGGGAGACTGTGGACATGTGACCCCAGGTACAGGGTCAGGGTGGTGATATCATCAGGGAGATGGTGGAATTGTGAACCCAGGTACAGATTCTGGGGGTGGGTCACCCTGGAGGCTGGACATGTACCCACATGCAGGATATGGGAGGTGGGTTTACACTGGAGACTGGTTGTGTGACCCCAGGTAGAGGTTCTTGAGGGTGGGGTCACCCTGGAGGCTGTAGATGTGTGACCCCCAGGTACAGGGTCTGGAGGCTGGGGTCACCCTGGAGACTGTGGACATGTGACCACAAGAACAGGGCTTGGGGAGGAGGATTCCCCTGGAAACTGTGGATGATTGGCCTCAGTTGCATGGTCTGGAAAATGGGGTCACCTTGAGATTGTAGATGTGTGACCAGGGTACAGGGTCTGTAGGGTGGGATCACCCTAGAGACTCTGGGCTTGTTACCCAAGTTTCAGTGTCTTGGAGGGGTATCACCCAGGAGACTGTGAACATGTGGCCCAGATAGAGCATCTGGGGGTGATTAATCTGGAGACGGTGGACATGTGACCCCAGGTGCAGGATCTGGGAAAGGATCCCCCTGGAGACAGTGGATGTTCAACCCCAGGTGTAGGGTCTGGGAGGGGGGGTCACCTTGAAGTGTGGACATGTGCCCAAGGTGCAGGGTATGGGAGGAGTTTTAGACTGGAGACTGTGGCCATGTGACCTCAGAGACTGTGGCCATGTGACATACAGAGTCTGGGGAGAGGTGTCACCCTGGAGACTGTGGACACCTGAGGCCATGTGCAGGGTTTGGGAGGGGGTCACCCTGGAGACTATAGACCTTTGACCCCAGGTACAGGTTCTTGGGGATGAGGTCACCCTGGAGGCTGTGGATGTGTGACCTCAGGTACAGAGTATGTGAAGGGGTGTCATCCTGGATACTGTGGATGTGTAACCCCATGTAAAGTTTCTGGAGGGTGGGGTCACCCTAGAGATTGTGGACGTGAGACCCCAGGGACAGGGTTAGGGAAGGGAGTTCACCCTCGAGACTGTGGATGTGTGACCCCAGGTACAGCGTCTGGAGAGTGGTGTCACTGGAGTCTGTGGATGTGTGACCCTAGGTACAGCATCTGAGAAGGGAGGCCACCCTGTGGATATGTGACCCCATGTACAGCATCTGAAGGGTTGGGTCACACAGTCTGCTGACCTGTGACCCCAGAGTCAACATCACTGGAGAGATGTTGGGTGAGTGAACTCAGGCACAGGGTATGGTAGGGGTGTTACTCTGGAGACTGTGGTAGTGTGATCCCAGATGCATGGTCTGGGAGTGGGCATCACACCAGAGACTGGACGTGTGACCCCAGATTCAGTGTCTGGGAACAGGGTTACCCTGGAGCTGTAGTTATGTGACCCCAGGTACAGGTATGGGGATGATTACCCTGGAGACTGTGGACAAGTGACCTCAGGTACAGTGCTGGGAGTGTTAACCCAGGGGACTGTAAATACATGACCCTAGGTACAGGTGTCATCCTGGAAACTGTGGACGTGTGACCACAGGTGTGCGTCTGACTTGGTGGAGTCACCCTGGAGACTGTGAACCTGTGAACCCAGGTACAGTGTCTGGGGGCTCTCACCTGAAGATTGTAAATGTGTACCCTGAGGCAAGGTCTTGGGGGGGAGTCACCTTGGAAACTGTGGACAGGCCACACCAGGAAAAGGTCTGGTGAGGTGAATTCACCCTAGATACTCCAGATACGTGACCCCAGGTATGAGGTATGGTGAGGTGGGTTTACCCTGGACTCTGTGGACGTGTGACCCCTGGTGCAGGAGAGGGGTTACATTGAAGACTGGACTTGTGACCCTAGGTGCAGGGTCTGGGAGGGGGCCACCCTGGAGACTGTTTCAATGTGACCCCAGGTACAATGTCTGGGAGGCATGTCACCCTGGAGATTGTGGACATGTGATACCAGGTGCAGAGTCTGGGGAGGGGGTGTCACCCTGAAATCTGTGGAGATGTGATACCAAGTGCAGTGTCATGAGGAGGTCACCCTGGAGACTGTGGATGTATTACCCCAGGTGCAGGGTTTTAGAGGGGCCCACCCTGGAGACCATGGACATTCATCCCCAGTTGCAGGCTCTGGAGGTGGAATCACCCTGGATACTGTGAAAGTGTGACCCCAGGTACAGGGTCAGGGAGGTGGGATCATCCTTGAGACTGTGGACGTTTGACCCCAGGTACAGTGTCTGGGAGGAGGGTTCTCCCTGGAGACTGAAGACGTTTGACCCCAGGTGCAGGCTTTGGGAGGTGGGGTCACCCTGGATACTGTGGACATATGATCCCAGGTATAGAGTCTGGGAGGGGTTTACACTAGAGACAGATGCCATGTGATCCCAGGTACAGGGTCTGGAGAGGGGTGTCATTATGGAGACTGTAGACATGAAACCACATGTGCAGGGCCTGGGGAAGGGTGTCACCCTGGAGACTATGGACATGTGACCCCTGGTAAAAGGTAGTGGGAGGCGGGGTCACCCTGGAGACTGTGGACGTGTGATCCAGGTGCCGTTACTAGGAAGCAGGGTTACTAAGGAGACTATGGATATGTGAACCCAAATGCAGGTTCTGGGGGGTGTTTCACCTTGTAGACTGTGGACATGTGACTCTAGTTACAGTGTCTGGGGAGGGGTGTCACCCTGGAGACTGAAGACGTGTGACCCCAGGTGCAGGGTCGGGTGGGGGTCACCCTGGAGACTGTAGACAAGTGACCCCAGATTCAGAGTCTGGGAGGGTGTTACCCTGGAGACTATGGATGTGTGATGCCAGGTGAAGAGTTTGGGATGTGGAGTCACCCTGGAGACTCTGTACATGTGACCCCAGGTACAGGGTCTGGGAGGGGTTTACTGCGGAAACTGGCCATATGACCCTAGGAGCAGGGGCTGGGAGGGGGGTCACCCTGTAGAATGTGGGCATGTAACTCCAGGTAGAGGCTAGGGTCACCCTGGGACTGTGGACGTGTGACCCCAGGTACAGGGTTTGGGGAGGGAAATTCACCTGGAAACTACTGATGTGTGAACCCAGTTTCATGGTCTGGGAAGTAGGGTCACCCTGGGACTGTGGATGTGTGACCCAGGTACAGGGTCTGGGAGGAGTGTCACCCTGGACACTGTGGATGTATGATCACAGGTGCATGGTCTGGTGTAGTGAGGTCACCCTGGAGGAGGTAGACCTGTGAATCCAGGTACAGTGTCTGGGGGATGTCACCCTGGAGACAGTGAATGTGTACCTCTGGTGCAGAGTCTGAGAGGGGAGTCACCCTGGAGACTGTGGACGTGTGAACCCATTTAAAAGGTACGTTGAGATAGCATCACCCTAGAGACTGTGGACATGTGACCCCAGGTACAAGGTCTAGTGAGGTGCAGTGACCCTGGAGACTGTGGACGTTTGATCCAAGGTACATGATGTTGAGGTTGGGTCATCCTGGAAGCTGAGGATGTTGACCCCAGGTACAGGGTATGGGGAGGGAGATCATCTTGGAGACTGTGGATCTGTGAACCCTGGTACAATGTCTGGAAGATGGGGTCACCCTGGAGACTATGGACATGTGACCTCAGGTACAGGACCTGGGAGGGAACTCACCCTGGAAACTGTGGACATGTGACCACAGGTACAGGGCCAGGGTGGGATCACCATGGGAACTATGGATGTGTGACCCCAGGTGCAGTCTGGGAGGGGTCACCATGGAGATAGTTGACATGTGACCCCAGGTGCAGGGTCTGTGAGAGGAGATCTCCCTGGAGACTGTGGATGTATGACCCTAGGTGCAGGGTCTGAGAGGGAAGTCACCCTGGAGATTGTGGACATGTGACCCCATGTGCAGGGTCTTGGAGGGGGTCACCCTGAAGAATGTGGATATTTGGCCCCAGGTAAACGATGTTGAGGGTGGGGTCACTCTGGAGGCTGAGGTCATGTGGCCCAAGGTACAGGATATGGGGTGGGGAGTCACCCTGGAGACTGGATATGTGACCCCTAGGTGCACAGTATGGGAAGTTGGGTCTCCCTGGATACTGTGGATATGTGACCCCAGGTACAGGGTCTGGAGTGTGTGATCAGCCTGGAGACCATGGACGTGTGTCCCCAGGTTCAGGGTCTAGGTGGGCTGTCACCCTGTAGACTGTGAATATATTACTCCTGGTAGAGTGTCTGTGGTTGGTCACCCTGGAGACTGCAGACATGACCCCAGGTGCAAGGTCTTGAAGGGGTCACCAGGGGACTAGAGATATGTGACTCTAGATACAGGGTCTGGGGGCATGTCATCCTGGACACTGTGGAAGTGTGAACCCAGGTGCACTCTCTGATGTGGTGGGGTCTCCCAGGAGGCTATCAAACTCTGAATTCAGGTAGAATGTCTGGGGGGGGTGTCACCCTGGAAACTGTGGATTTGTACCCCAAGTGCATAGTCTGAGTGGGGGGTGCAGAGACTGTGGAGGTGTGACCCCAGGTAAAAGGTCTGATGAGGTGGGGTCACCCTAGAGATTGTGAACATGTGACCCAAAGTCCAAGTTTTGGTGAGGTGGGGTCACCCTGGACATGGCATATGTGTGACCCCAGGTGCAGGGTCTGGGAGGGTGTCACCCTGGAATCTGGACATGTGACCACAGGTGCAGGAGTGGGGTCACATTGGAGACTGCGGACATGTGACCCAAGGTGCAGGGTCTGGGAGGCAGGTAACCCTGGAGACTCTGAACATGTGACCCTGGGTACAGGGTCTGGTAGGGGTTCACCCTGGAGACTGTGGCCATGTGACCCCAGGTGCAGGTTCTGGGAGGGGTATCTCCCTGTAGACCATGGACATGTGACCCCAGGGAGAGGGTCAGGAGGCTAGGGTCACTTTGGAGACTGTGGATGTGTGACCCCAGGTACAGGCTTTGGGGAGGGGAATTCACCTGGAAACTGTGGACATGTGAACCCAGTTGAACAGTCTGGGAAGTGGAGTCACCGTGGGACTGTGGATGTGTGACCCCAGGTGCACGGTATGGAGCAGTGTAGTCATCCTGGAAAGGTGGGTCTGTTAACCCAGATTCAGTGTCTGGGGGGCTGTTACCCTGGAGACTGAACATGTACCCCAGGTACAGGGTCTGGAAGTGGGCATCACCCTGGAGACTGGATGTGTGAACACTGGTCAAAGGTTTGGTGAGGTGTTGTCACTCTAGAGACTGTGGACATGTGACCCCATGTACAAGGTCTGGCGAGGTGCAGAAACACTGGAGACTGTGGAGTTTTGACACCAGGTACATGATGCTGAGAGTTCGGTGACCCTGCTGTATGAGGACGTTGATGCCAGATATAGGGTACAGGGAGGGGTTCACCCTGGAGTCTGGATGTGTGACCCCAGGTGCATGGTATGGGAAGAAGTGTTACCCTGGAGACTGTGGATATGTGAAACCTTGTACAGCATCTGGAGGATGGGGTCACACTGGAAACTCTGCATGTGAGAATCCAGGTACAAGATCTGGGAGGGGTGTTACCCTGGAGACTACATGTGTGACCCCAGTGCATGGTCCAAGGGGTGTGTCACCCTGGAGACTATGGATGTGCGACCCCAAGTTCACAGTCTGGAAGGGATGTCACTGTGGAGACTGTGGATATATCAAACCCAGGTACAGGGTCTGGGGGTGGTCACCCTGGAGACAATAGAATGGGAAGAACTAGAGATCTCTTCAAGAAAATTACGGATACCAAGGGAACATTTCATGCAAAGATGGGCACAATAAAGGACAGAAATGGTATGAACCTAACAGAAGCAGAAGATATTAAGAAGAGGTGGCAAGAATACACAGAAGAACTGTACAATAAAGAACTTCATGACCCAGATAACCATGATGGTGTGATCACTCACCAGAACCAGACATCCTAGGAAGTCAGGTGGCCCTTCAGTTCAGTTCAGTTCAGTAGCTCAGTCGTGTATGACTCTTTGTGACCCCATGAATCGCAGCACGCCAGGCCTCCCTGTCCATCACCATCTCCCGGAGTTCACTCAGACTCATGTCCATCGAGTCCATGATGCCATCCAGCCATCTCATCCTCTGTCGTCCCCTTCTCCTCCTGCCCCCANGGTATCACAGAATGAGTTTGGGAGTTTATCTTCCTCTGCAATTTTTTGGAAGAGTTTGAGATGGATAAATGTTAGCTCTTCTCTAAATTTTTGGTAGAATTCACCTGTGAAGCCATCTGGTCCTGGGCTTTTGTTTGTTGGAAGATTTTTGATTACAGTTTCAATTTCCGAGCTTGTGCTGTGTCTGTTAAGATTTTCTATTTCTTCCTGGTTCAATTTTGGAAGGTTATACTCTTCTAAGAATTCATCCATTTCTTCCATAGTGTCCACTTTATTGGTATAGTTGCTGGTATTAGTCTCTTATGATCCTTTGTATTTCTGTGTTGTCTGTTGTGATTTCTCCATTTTCAATTCTAATTTTGTTGATTTGATTCTTCTCCCTTTTTCCTTGATGAGTTTGGGTAATGGTTTGTCTATTTTATTTATCTTCTCAAAGAACCAGCTTTTAGTTTTGTTGATTTTTGCTGAGGTCTCCTTTGTTTCTTTTTCAGTTATTTCTGCTCTGATTTTTATTATTTCTTCTAGTAACTTTGGGGCTCTTCATTTCTTCTTTTTCTAGTTGCTGTAGGTATAAAGTTAGGTTATTTATTTGATGTTTCTCTTGTTTCTTGGGGTAAACTTGTATCACTATGAACCTTCCTCTTAGCANTTATTTCTGCTCTGATTTTTATTATTTCTTCTAGTAACTTTGGGGCTCTTCATTTCTTCTTTTTCTAGTTGCTGTAGGTATAAAGTTAGGTTATTTATTTGATGTTTCTCTTGTTTCTTGGGGTAAACTTGTATCACTATGAACCTTCCTCTTAGCATGCTTTTACTGAATCCCATAGGTTTTGGGTTGTTGTGTTTTCATTTTCATTTGTTTCTATGCATATTTTGATTTCCTTTTTGATTTCTTCTGTGATTTGTTGGTCATTCAGAATGTGTTGTTTAGCTCCATATGTTTGTATTTTTAATAGTTTTTTTTCCCTATAGTTGATATCTAATCTTACCACATTTCGATCAGAAAAGATGTTTGGAAAGATTTCAATTTTTTTGAATTTACCAAGGCTAGATCTATAGCCCAGTATATAATTTATCCAGGAGAATGTTCTGTGTGCATTTGAGAAAACGGTGAAATTAATTGTTTTGAAGTCGCTCAGTCATGTCCGACTCTTTGCGACCCCATGTGCTGTAGCCCACCAGGCTCCTCCATCTATGGAATTTTCTAGGCAAGAGTACTGGAATGGGTGGCCATTTCCTTCTCCAGGGGACCTTCCTGACCCGGGGATCGAACCTGGGTCTTCCCCATTGTGGGCAGACGCTTTACTGTCTGAGCCACCGGGTAATCCTGAAACGTCCTATAGATATCAATTAGGTCTAACTGGTCCATTGTATCATTTAAAGCTTGTGTTTCCTTGCTAATTTTCTGTTTGGTTGATCTATCCATAGGTGTGAGTTGAGTATTAAAGTCTCCCACTATTATTGTGTTACTGTTAATTTCCCCTTTCATACTTGTTAGCATTTGCCTTATGTATTGAGGTGCTCCTATGTTGGGTGCAAATATATTTATAGTTGTTATATCTTCTTCTTGGATTGATCCTTTGATCATTGTGTAGTGTCCTTCCTTGTCTCTTTTCACGGTCTTTATTTCTAAGTCTATTTTATCTGATATAAGTGTTGCTACTCCTGCTTTCTTTCAGTCTCCATTTGCATGAAATACCTTTTTCTATCCCTTCAACTTTCAGTCTGTATGTGTCCCTTGGTTTGAGGTGAGTCTCATGTAAACAACATATATAGGGATCTTGTTTTTGTGTCCATTTGGCCAGTCTTTGTCTTCTGGTTGGGGCATTCAACCCATTTACATTTAAGGTAATCATTGATAAGTATGATCCCATTGCCATTTACTTTGTTGTTTTGGGTTCAATTTTATAAACCTTTTGTGTGTTTCCTGTCTAGAGAAGGTCCTTTAGCATTTGTCAAAGAACTGGTTTTGTGGTGCTAAATTCTCTCAGATCTTGATTGTCTGTAAAGCTTTTGATTTTACCTTGATATCTGAATGAGATCCTTGCTGGGTGTAGTAATCTTGTAGGTATTTCTCTTTCCTCACTATAAGTATGGCCTGCCATTCCCTTCTGCCTTGAAGAGTTTCTATTGAAAGATCATCTGTTATCCTTATGGGGATCCCCTTGTATTTTATTTGCTGCTTTTCCCTTGTTGCTTTTAATATTTTCTCTTTGTGTTTGATCTTCATTATTTTGATTAATATATGTCTTGGGGTGTTTTGCTTTGGGTTTATCCTTTTTGGGTATCTCTGGGTTTCTTGAACTTGGATGGATATTTCCTTCCCCATTTTAGAGTTTTCAACTATTATTTCCTCAAGTATTTTCTCATGCCCTTTCTTTTTGTCTTCTTCTGGGACACCTATGATTCAAATGTTGGGGTGTTTAACATTGAGGTTGTCCTTATTTCTTTTAATTCTTTTTTCCTCTCTGCTTCATTTATTTCCACCATTCTATCTTCCACCTCACTTATCCTCTCTTCTGCCTCAGTTATTCTACTGTTGGTTCTCCCCAGAGTGCTTTTGATCTCGGTTATTGCATTATTTATCATTGATTGACTTTTCTTTATTTCTTCTGGCTCCTTGTTAAACATTTCTTGCATCTTCTCAATCTTTGTCTCTAGTCTGTTTATCTGTAGTTCCATTTTGTTTTCAAGATTTTGGATCATCTTTACTATCATTATTCTGAATTCTTTTTCAGGTAGACTCNCAGAGTGCTTTTGATCTCGGTTATTGCATTATTTATCATTGATTGACTTTTCTTTATTTCTTCTGGCTCCTTGTTAAACATTTCTTGCATCTTCTCAATCTTTGTCTCTAGTCTGTTTATCTGTAGTTCCATTTTGTTTTCAAGATTTTGGATCATCTTTACTATCATTATTCTGAATTCTTTTTCAGGTAGACTCCCTATCTCCCCTCTTTTGTTAGATTTGGTGTGTATTTATCATGTTCCTTTACCTGTTGAATATTTTTCTGCCTTTTCATTATGTTTAGATTGCTGTGTTTGGGTTGCCCTTTCTGTAGGCTGGAAGTTAATGTTTCCTGTTTATTGTGGAGTCTGCTCCCTGTGGGTGGGATTGCACTAGTGGCTTGTGAAGGTTTCCTGGTTGGGGGATCTTGTGTCTGTGTTCTGGTGGGTGGAGCTAGATCTCTTCTCTCTGGAGTCCAATAAAGTGTCCAGTAGTGAGTTTTGGGGTGTCTGTGGGCTTGGTGTGGCTTTGGGCAGCCTGTCTTTTAATGCTCAGGGTTGTATTCCTGCATTGCTAGAGAATTAGTGTGGTATGTCTTTCACTGGGACTTGTTGGCTCTTGGGTGGAGCTTGGTTTCAATGTAAGTATGGAGACTTTGGGGTGAGCTCTTGTCTATTAATCTTCCCTGGAATCAGGAATTCTCTGATGTTCTTAAGTTTTGGAGTTAAGCCTCCTGACTTTGGCTTTCAGTCCTTCTCTTACAGTAGCCTCAAGACTTCTCCATCCGTATAGCGCAGATGTTAAAAGATCTATGTTAATAGCGAAACAGTCCTCCACAGCGAGAGATCCACAGTTACATAGTTATTGCATTACTGGTAACGCAGTCAGGGGAAATTGTTACTGAAAAATGACCTCCAAGCATGCATTTTCAAGCAATGTGTTACTCTCAGCAAACAGAATGCTGGGAAAGCTATGTTCTTTTGGTGATGGAAGCAGATTAAAAGAGAGTGTGTTTTCAGGCATCTCTCTATCAGGAGCTGCCTAGATTCTAAGATGTGAGAATTCTAGGAGTGCACAGAGTACCTAATTTCCAGAATCAAGGCACTATGTTTCCCTGCACTTTCCAAGCCTTGTAAACACATTCCTAGATAATACTAGGTCTGCCCATGAGGAAACAGGCTGTGCGAGTGTGTCTGAGGGTGCTGAGTACCATACTATGGTTACCTAGATGAGTTGACCTTCCACTGGAAAAGGGCAAGTGGCTAGGAGTTGCAACCTGCCTGCTTGCCTCAGAAATTTCGAAGGGTTGACCAAAGCTATCACTGTCACAATTAAGAAAAAAACAATTGGAAGGACTTTCAAGCAGTTGTTAAGCCACATCATTTTAGGCCCAGCAGAGAGGAAAATGTGAATTTGCCAACAAAGTCCAGTATCCAGTTTCACACTCAAGATGTGTCCCCAAGAATTTCCCAGACAGATCTAGGATCACTGGATCTCTCCTACAGAGAAAACATGATGGAACAGACATTGGGATGTTTACTTTTCCATGAGAGTGTGGAGGTCTTCCCTAAGTTAACACAGTCAGGGGAAATTGTTACTGAAAAATGACCTTCAAGCAAGCATTTTCAAGCAATGTGTTACTCAGCACACAGAATGCTGGGAAAGCTATGTTCCTTCAATGAGTGAAAGGCATCAAAAGAGAATGTGATTTCAGGCTTCTGTCCATCAGGAACCTCAAGATTCTCAGATGTTAGAACTCCAGGTTTGCACAGAGGACCTAATTTCCAGGTCAGTACAGTATGTTTCCCTACACTCTCCAAGCCTTTGAAACACATTCCTAGCTCAAACTGAGACTGCACATGAGGAAACAGGCAGGGAAGTGTGTCTGAGAATGCTGAGTACCTTATTATGTTACCTAGATCCATTGAACTTCCACTGGAAATGAGACAGTAGCTAGCATGGCAAGCTACCTGCTTGCTTCAGAAGTCTCAAAGGGTTGACCAAAGTTATCACTATTACAAGTAAGAAAACAGTGATCGGGCAGATTTTCAAGTAGCTGCTAGGCTGTACCATTTTGGGGCCAACAGAAAGAAAACTGAATTTTGCCACTAAGGTCCTGTATGCAGGTTCACACTCAGGATGTGTCCCTGCAGTATCCAAGAATTTTACAGACAGACCTAGGCTCTCTGGATCTCTCCTGTAGAGAAAACATGATGGAACAGTGGATGTTGGTTTTCCATTCCCGGTGAGTATGGGGCCCTTCCCTATGGTAACACCATCAGGGGAATTTGCTACTGAAAAATGACCTCCAAGCAAGCAGTTTCAAAGTGTGACTTTCAGCACAATGAATGCTGGGGAAGCTAAGCTCCTTTGAGGAAGGTAAGGCATCAATAGAGAGTGTGCTTTCAACCTCTATCTATCAGGAACTGTCTAGCTTCTAAGATGTGAGACCTCCAGGTTTGCCCAAGGACCTGAATTCCAGAGTTAAGGCAATATGTTTACCTGCTCTTTTTCAGCGTTTAAACACATTCCTAGGTCATTCCATGACTGCCCGTGAAGAAGCAGGCTTTGAGAGTGTGTCTGGGAATACCGTGTGCCATATTATGGCTACCCAGACCAAATGACTTTCCACTGGAAATAGGCCAGTGGCTAAGAGTAGCAAGCCATCTGCTTGCTTCAGAAATCCCAAAAGGAGAAAAAAGCTATCACTTGAAAAAGAATGAAAACAGCAAAGGGATGGATTTTCAAGATGTTCTTTGGCCATACCATTTTGGGGCCAACCAAGAGAAAAATGTGAATTTTGCCACGAAGTTCCAATATCCACGTTCAACCACAAGATGAGTCCAGGCAGTATACAGGAATTTTCCAGACAAACATAGGCTCACTGGATCTCTCCTACAGAGAAAATGTGATGGAACGGGTGTTTAGATGTTGGTTTGCCTTTCCTTGTGAGTGTGGGGGTCTTACCTCTGGTCAACCAAGATGGGAAATTGGTCCTGAAAAATGACCTCCAAGCAAGCCTTTTCAAGCAGCCTGTGACTCTCAGCACACAGAATGCCAGGGAAGATACGTTCTATTGAGGAAGGAAAGGCATCAACAGAGAATGTGTTTTCAGGCCTCTATCTGTGAGGAACTTTCTAGCTTCTAAGATGTGTGACCTCCAGTTTTTCCCAGAGGACCTAACTTCCAGAGTCAGGGCAGTGTATTTCCCTGCACTTTCTGAGACTTGTTAACACATTCCTAGGTCATACCAGGAAGGGCCATGAAGAAGCAGGCTGTGGGAGTGTGTCTGAGAGTGCTGGGTGCCATACAGACGTTGAGTGTTGGTTTGCCTTTCCCTGTGAGTGTGAGGCCCTTCCCTATGGCAACAATGTCAGGGAAATTGCTACTGAAAAACGACCTCCAAAAAAGCTTTTTCAAGCAGTGTGTGACTCTCATCACACAGAATGCTGACAAAGCTATGTTCCTTCGAGGAAAGAAAGGCAACAACAGAGAGTGTGTTTTCAGGCCTCTCTATCAGGAATTTTCTGTCTTCTAAGATGTAGACTTCCAGATGTTCCCAGAGAATGTAAATTCCAGAGTCAGGGTAGTGTGTTTCCTTGCACTATGTTCCTTTGAGGAAAGAAGGGCATCAACAGAGAGTGTGTTTTCAGGCCTCTATCAAGCATGAATTGTCTAACTTCTAGGATGTGAGACCTGCAGGTTTGCCCACATCCAGTCAGGTCAATGTGTTTCCCTGCACTTTCCGAGACTTGTAAACACATTCCTAGGTCATACCGTGCCTGCCTGTGAGGAAACAGTTTGCAGCAGTGTGTCTGGGAGTGCTGGGTGCCATACTGTGGTTACCCAGAGAAGGTGACATTCCCCTGGAAATGGACCAGCGGCTATGAGTTGAAACCTGCCTGCTTGCTTCAGAAATCCCAAAGTGTGGACCGAAGGTATCACTGTCAGATGTAAGAAACAGAAATTGGAAGGATTTTCAAACAGTTGCTCTGCTGCACCATTTAAGGCCCAACCAACAGAAAAATGCAAATCTTACCACAAAGTCCAGTATCTAGGTTCAACTCAGGATGTGTCCCTGCAGTATCCTAGACTTTTATAGACTTTTCCTAGGCTCTCTGGACCTCACCTACGAGAAAACATGACGGAACAGACGTTTGGATTGTTGGGTTGCCTTTCCCTGTGATTGTGGGGGTAATTCCTATTGTCTCAGGCTCAGGGAAAATTGCGAGTGAAAAATGATCAGCAAGCAAGTGCCTTGAATCAGTGAGTGTCACTCAGCACAGTGTGCTGAGAGAGGTATCTTCCTTCTAGGAAGGAAAGGCATGAATAGACAGTGTGTTTCTAGAACTCTATCTTGCAAGAACTGTTTAGCTTCTAAGACATGAGACCTCTAAGCTTGGCCAGAGGACTAAACTACCAGAGTCAGGGCAGTGTGTTTCCTGCACCTTCTGAGTCTTGTAAATACATTCTTAGGCCACACCGTGACTACCCATGAGGAAGCAGGCTGCAAGTGTGTGTCTCAAAGTGCTGGGTCCCATACTGTGGCACCGAGTCGAGGTTACATTTTAGTGCAAATGGAATGGGCCTGCAGTGAGGAGTTGCAATCCATCTGCTTCCTTAAAATATCCCAACGGCTGGAACAAAGTTAGCACTGTCAGAAGTGAAAAAACATCAGTTGGATGGATTCTCAAGCAACTGCTAAGACGGCCCCCTTTGGGGCCCACCGACAGAAAAATGAGAATCTTGAAACCAAGACCGGTATCCAGGTTGACACTCATGGTATGTCCCCATAGGATCCAAGAATTTTCCAGACAGACCTAGGCTCACTGGACCTCTCCTACAGAGAAACCATGATGGACAGGCATTTGGATGATGGTTTGCCTTTCCCTGTGAGTGTGGGTTCCTTTCCTTCGGTCTCAGACTCAGGGGAAATTGTGACTGAAAAGTGATCTCCAAGCTAGCACTTTCCAGCACTGTATGTCACTCAGCACACAGTATGCTGGGAAAGCTATCTTCCTTTGAGGAAGGAAAGGCATCATCAGAATGCGTGTTTTCAGGCCTCTATCTAGTAGGGACTGTTTAGCTGATAAGATGTGAGACTTCCAGGCTTGCCAAGAGGAGATAACTTCCAGAGTCAAGGCAGAGTGTCTGCCTGCATTTTCCGAGCCTTGTGACCACATTCCTAGGTTACGCTGTGACTGCCCATGAGGAAGCTGGCTGCAGGAGTGTGTCTGAGAGTGCTGGGGCAATACTGTGGTCATCTCATGGAGGTGACATTCCACCGCAAATGGCCCACAGAGAGGAGTTGCGAGCTGCCAGCTTCCTCCCAAATGGTGGGCCAAACCTTGTGCTGTCAGAAGTGAGAAAACAGTGCTTGGATGGATTTTTAAGAAGTTGCTAGGCTGCCCTGCTTTAGGGCCCACCAAGAGAAAAATGGTAATTTTGCCAACAAGGTCCAGTATCCAAGTTCACACTCAGGGTGTGTCCCCGCTGGATCCAATAATTTTCCAGGCTGACCTAGGCTCAGTGAATCTCTCCTACAGGTAAAACGTGATGTAACAAACGTTTGGATGTTGATTTCTTTTTCCCTGAGTTGGGTGACCTTCCCTATGGAATTAGTCTCAAGGAAAATTTTGACTGAAAAATAACCTCCAAGAAAATGATTTCAAGCAGTGTGAGACTCTCAGCACACAGAATTCTGGGAAAGCTATCTTCCTTCGTGGAAGGAAAGACGTCAACAGAAGGTGTGTTTTCAGGCCTCTACCTAGCAGGAACTGTCTAGTTTCTAAGACGTGAGATGCCAGGCTTGCCCAGAGGACCTAACTTCCAGAGTCAGGATAGTGTCTCTCCCTGGACTTTCTGAGCCTTGGAAACACATTCCTAGGCCATTCCTTGACTGTTCATGTGCAAGCAGGTTGCAGGAGTGTGTCTGAGAGTGCTGAGTATCATACTGTGTTCACCTAGTTGAGGTGCCATCCACTGTAAATGGGCCCGTGATAAAGAGTTGTGATCTGCCCTCTTCCTGAAGAAATCCGAAAAGATAGACCAAAATGAGTGCTGTCAGAAATAAGGAAACAGCAATTGGATGGATTTTCAAGATGTTTCTAGGCCACCTCACTTTAGGGCCCATTAGGAGAAAAGTGGGAATTTTGCCACGAAGTTCCAATATCCAGGTTCACACTCAGGGTGTGTCCCCTCAGGATACTACAATTTTCCAGACAAACCTAGGCTCACTGGGTCTCTCCTACTGAAAAAATGTGATGGAACAGATGTTTGGATGTTGGTTTGCCTTTCCCTGTGAGTGTTGGAATCTTTACTACTCTCTCAGACTCAGCAGAAATTGCAACTGAAAAAGGGTCTGCAAACAAGTGGATTCATGCAGTGTCACTCAACACACAGTATGCTGGGAGAGGTATATTCCTTCAAGGAAGGCAAGGCATCAACAGAGAGTGTGTTTTTAGGACTCTATTGCAGTAACAGTTTAGCTTCTAAGACATGAGACCTGCAGGCTGGCCCAGAGAACATAACTTCCAGAGTCAGGGCAGTGCATCTTTCTGCACGTTCTGAGCCTTGTAAGCACATTCCTAGGCTACACCACAACTGCCTATGTGGAAGCAGTCTGTGGGAGTGTGTCTGAAAATGCTGGGTGCCATACTGTGTTGACCTAATCGAGGTGACTTTTGACAACAAATAAGCCTGTGGCGAGGAGTTGTGAGCCACTCGCTTTCTTCAGAAATGTCAAAGGGTGGAGCAAAGCTAACATTGTCAGAAGTGAGAAAACAGCAATTGGATGGATTTTCAAGCTGTTGCAAGGCTGAACCGCTTTAGGGCCCAGTGAGAGAAAAATGGGAATTTTGCCAACAAGGTCTATTATGCAGGTTCAAAATCACGGTGTGTATCCGCAGGATCCCAGAATTTTCCAGACAGACCTAGGCTCACTGGATCTCTCCTACAGAGAAATTGTGATGGAACAGACATTTGGATGTTGGTTTGCTTCTTTCTTTGAGAGTGGGGAACTTCTCTATGGTGTCAGGCTCAGGGGAATTTGCGGCTGAAAAATGACCTCCAAGCAAGCACTTTCAAGCAGTGTGAGACTCTCAGCACACAGAATTCTTGGAAAGCTATCTTCTTTCGTGGGAAGAAAGTCATCAACAGAGTGTGTTTTCAGGCATCTGTCTAGCAGGACCTGTTTAGCTTCTAAGATGTTAGACCTCCAAGCTTGCCCAGAGGAGCCTACTACTAGAGTGTGGGCAGTGTGTCTCCCTGCACTTTCTGACACTTGTAAACACATTCCTAGTCCACACTGCGACTGCCCATGAGGAAGCAGGCCACGGTATTTTGTCTGATAGTGCTGGGTGCCATACTGTGGTCACCTAATCGAGGTGACATTTCCCTACAAACGGGCCTGTGGCAGGGAGTTGTGATCTGCCTGCTTGCTTCAGAGATCCAAAAGGGTGGGGAAAAGCTACCGATGTCTGAAGTGAGAAAATAGCAAGGCTGCACAACTTTAGGGCCTTTGGAGGGAAAATTGCTAGTTTTGCCATCAACGTCCGATATCCAGGTGGACACTCATGGTGTGCTCTGCAGTTTCCTAGAAATTTCCAAACAGACCTAGGCTCACTGGATCTGTATTACAGAGAAAGGGTGATGGAATAGGTGATTGGATGTTGGTTTGCCTTTTCTGTAATTTTGTGGATCTTACCTACCATCTCATTCTCAGGGTAAATTGCGAGTGAAAAATGACCTCCAAGTAAGGACTTGCCAGAAGTGTGTCTCACTAAGCTCACAGTATGCGGGGAAAAATATCTTCCCTTGAGGATAGAAAGGCACCAACTGAGAGTGTGTTTTCTGGCCTCTAGGTTGCAGGAACTGTTTAGCTTCTAAGACATGAGACCTCCAGGCTTGCCCAGGGAACCGAACTTCCATAGTCAGGGCAGTGTGTCTCCCTGCATTTTCTGAGCCTTGAAAACATATTCCTAGGCCACTCCATGACTGCACATGAGGAAGCGGGCTGCGGGAGTATGTCTGAGAGTGCTGGGTGCCATACTCCAGCCTCCTAATAAAGGTGACATTCCACTGTAAATGGATCCGCAGTGAGGAGTTGCAATCAGCCTGCTTGCTTCAGAAATGCCGAATGGTGGAGCACATCTAGTGCTGTCAGAAGTGAGAAAACAGCAATTGGATGGATTTTCAAGCAGTTGCTTGGCTGCCCCACTTTAGGGCCCACTGAGAGTAAAATGCAAATTTTGCCATCAAAACCTGATATACAGGTTAACACACATGGTGTGTCCACACAGCTTCCGAATTTCCAGACAGACCTAGGCTCAGTGGATCTCTCCTCTAGAGAACATGTGATGGAACAGACGTTTGGATGTCGATTTGCCTTTCCCTGTGAGTGTGGGGACCCTCCATATGCTCTCAGGCTCAGGGGAAATTGCACGTGAAAAATGACCTCCAAGCAAGCGCTTTCCAGCAGTATATATCACTCAGCACATATTATGCTGGAAATGCTATCTTCCTTCAAGGAAGGAAAGGCATCAACAGAGAGTGTGTTTTCAGGCCTCTATCTTGCAAGAACTGTTTAACATCTAAGACATGAGATCTCCAGTCTTGTCCAGAGGACCTTGTCCAGAGGAGCTAACTCTGGACTCCAGCGGAGTCAGGGCAGTGTGTCTCCCTGCATTTTCAGAGCCCTGTAAACTTATTCCTAGGCCACACTATGACTGTCTATGAGGAAGCAGGCTACGAGAATGTGTCTGAGAGTACATGGTGCCTCAGTATCATCACGTAGTCGCAGTGATATTCCACGGCAAATGGGCCTGCAGCAAGGAGTTGAGAGCCGCCCGCTTGCTTCAGAAATCGCAGAGGTTGGAGCAAAGTAAGTGTTGTCAGAAGTGAGAAAANTGGTGCCTCAGTATCATCACGTAGTCGCAGTGATATTCCACGGCAAATGGGCCTGCAGCAAGGAGTTGAGAGCCGCCCGCTTGCTTCAGAAATCGCAGAGGTTGGAGCAAAGTAAGTGTTGTCAGAAGTGAGAAAACAGCAACTGGATGCACTTTCAAGCAGTTGCTAGGCTGCACCACTTTTAGGCCCACTGAGAGAAAAATGCGAAATTGGCCATCAAGGTCCAATATCCAGGTTGACACTCATGGTGTGTCCCTGCACTTATCAAAAATTTTGAGACAGACCTAGGCTCACTAGATCTCTCACACAGAGAAAATGTGACTTAATTGTCGTTTGGATATTGGTTAGCCTTTGCCTGTGAGTGTGGGGATGTTCTCTACTGGCACAGACTCAGGGGAAATGGGGAGTAAATAATGACCTCCAAGCAAGCACTTTCCAGGAGTGTGTTGTGCTCAGCACACATTAGGCTAGAAAAGCTATCTTCCTTCGAGGAAGGCAAGACATCAAAAGAGAGTCTGCTTTCAGGCCTTTGTCTTGCAGTAACGATTTAGCTTTAAGAATGAGAGACCCCTAGTCTTGCCCAGAGGAGCTAACTTCTGGAATCAGGGCCGTGTGTTTCCCCGCACTTTCAGAGCCTTGTCAACCTATTCCTAGGCCACTCCATGACTACCTATGAGGAAGCAGGCTGTGGGAATGTGTCTGAGAGTACAGGGTGCCACAGTGTGGTCACCTTGTCAAGGTGACATTCCACTGCAAAAGGGCCCATGGCAAGGAGCTGCGAGCCGCTCGCTTGGTCCAGAAATTCCAAAGATGGAGCAAAGCTAGCACTGTCAGATGTGAGAAAACAGCCATGGATTTTCAAGCAGTTGCTAGGCTGCACCAAGAGAAAGATGCAAAATTTGCCATCAAGGTTCAGTATCCAGGTTGACACTCATGGTGTATCCCCACATTTTCCAAGAAATTTCCACACAGACCTAGGCTCATTAGATTTCTCCTACAGAGATGGAAACAGTGATGGAACAGACCTTTGGTTGTTGGTTTGCCTTTCCCTGTGAGTGTTGGGACCTTCCCTATGGTCTCAGGCTCAGAAAATTTCAAGACAAAAATGACCTCCAAGCAAACGTTTTCCAGCATGTGTGTCACTCAACACACAGTATGCTGGGAAAGCTGTCTTCTTTCGAGGCAGTTAAGGCATCCACAGAGAGAGTGTTTTCAGGCCTCTATCTAACAGGAACTGTTTAGCTTCTAAGACGTGAGGCCTCCAGGCTTGCCCAGAGAATCTAACTTCCAGAGTCAGGTAAGAGGATCTCTCTGCACATTCTGAGCCTTGCAAACACGTTCCTAGGCCACACCACAACTGCATACGAGGAAGCAAGCTGCGGGAGTGTGTCTGAGAGTGCTGGGTGCCATACTGTGGTACATAGTTGAGGGGACATTCTACTGCAAATGAGCCTGCGGTGAGGAGTTGCGAGCCGCCCATTTGGTTCAGAAATGCCAAAGGGTGGGCAAATCTAGGGCTGTCACGACTGAGAACACAGCAATTGGATGCATTTTCAAGCAGTTGTGAGGCCACCCTGCTTTAGGGCGCACCATGAGAAAAATGTGAATTTTGCCACCAAGTTCCAGTATCCTGGTTCACACTCATGGTGTATCCCCCTGTTTCCAAGAAATTTCCAGACAGACATAGGGTCACTGGATCTCTCCTCCAGAGAAAACATAATCAAACAGACGTTGGAATGTTGGTTTACCTTTCCCTATGAGTGTGGGGACCTTCACTACGGTCTCATCCTCAGGGAGAAGTGCAAGTGAAAAAAGACCTCCAAGCAAGCGCTTTCCAGCAGTATGTGTCACTCAGCTCACAATGTACTGGAAAAGATATCTTCCTTCGAGAAAGGAAAGGCATCAAAAGAGAGTGTGTTTTTAGGCCTCTATCTAGCAGGAACTGTTTAGCTTTTAACACGGAAGACCTTCAGACTTTCCCAGAGGACCTAACTTTCAAGTCAAGGCAGTGTGTCTCCTGGCACATTCCAAGCCTTGTAAACACATTTTTAGGCCACACAGCAACTGCTAATGAGGAAGCAGGCTGCAGGAGTATGTTTGAGAGTGGTGGTTGCCATACTGTGTTCACCTAGTTGAGGTGACATTTCACTGCAAATGGGCCTGAGGTGAGAGGTTTCAAAGCTCTCGTTTCCTTCAGAAATGCCAATGAGTGGAGGAAAACTAGCCCAGTCAGAAGTGAAGAAAATACCAATTGGATGGATTTTCAAGCAGTTGCTAGGCCGCTACACTTTATGGTCCACCGAGTGAAAACTGCGAATTTTTCCATCAAGGTCAGATACCCAGGTTGACACTCATGGTGTGTCCTGCATTTCTACAAAATATCCAGACAGACCTAGGCTCGCTGGAGCTCTCCTACAGAACAAAACTTGATGGAGCAGATGATGGAATGTTGCTTTACCATTCCCTGTGAGTGTTGGTACCTTTCCTATGGTCTCAGTCTCAGGGGAAATTGAGACTGAAAAATGACCTCCAAGCAAGCACTTATAAGCCGTGTGAGACTCTCAGCACACAGAATGCTGGAAAGCTCTCTCCCTTCATGGAGGAAGGACATCATCACAGAGTGTGTTTTCAGGCCTCTACCTAGCAGGAAGAGCCTAGTCTCTGAGACGTGAAAACGCCAGGCTTTCCCAGACGTTCTAAATTCCAGATAAGGTAGTGTGTCTCCTTGCACTTTCCGAGCCTTGCAAACACATTCTTAGGCCATTCCACAACTGCCCATGAGGATGTAGGTTGTGGGAGTGTATCTGAGAGTGCTAGGTACCATACTATGGTCACCTAGTTGAGGTGACATTCCACTGCAATGGGTCTCTGGTGAGGAATTGTGGACTGCCCTCTTGCTTCAGAAATTCCAAAAGGTGGATCTCACCTAGCACTGTCAGAAGTGAGAAAACAGCTGTTGGGTGGATTTTCAAGCAGGCCACCCCCTTTAGGAAACCCAGAGAAAAATGCTAATTTTGCCACCCAGGTATGATATCCATGTTGACACCCATGATGTGTCCACACACTTTTCAATAAATTTCCAGACAGACCTAGGCTCACTGGATCTTTCCTCCAGAGAAAACATGATGTAACAGATGTTTGGATGTGGGCTTTCCTTTCCCTGTGAGTGTGGGGACTTTCCTTACAGCTCAGGCTCAGGAAAATTAGAAAGTGATACATGACCTCCAGCAAGCACTTTCCAGCAGTGTATGTCACTCAGCACACAGTATGCTGGGAACATTATCTTCCTTCGAGGAAGGAAAGGCATCAACATAGAGTGTGCTTTCAGGCGACTGTCTATAAAGAATTGTCAAGCTTCTAAGTTGTGAGAATTCCAGGATTACCCAGAAGAGCTAACTTCCAGAGTCAGGGCAGTGTGTTTCCCTGCACATTCTGAGCCTTGTAAACACATTCCTAGTAATACCGGGATATCCCACGAGGAAGCAGCCTGTGGGAGTATGTCTGGGATTGCTGGGTGCCTTACTGTGGTTTCCCAGACGAGGTGACATTCCACTGGAAATGGGCCTGGAGTTGCACTAGCAGTTGCTCGGAGGTGCACGCCACCTGCTTGTGTCAGAAATCCCAAAGGGTGGGTCAAAGCTATCTCTGTAAGAAGGAAGAAAACAGCAATTTGATTGATTTTCAAACAGATGCTACATTACACAGTTTTAGGCCTAACCTAGAGAAAAAGGCAAATTTCACCACCCAGGTCCTGTATCCAACACAGGTTGTGTTCCCACAGTATCCAAGAAATTTATAGAGAGACCTAGGTTCTCTGGATCTCTCACAGAGAAAACATGATGGAAAGGACATTTGGACGCGGTTTCCCTTTCTCTGTGAGTGTGGTGGCCCTCCTTACATCAACATTGTTATGGGAAATTGCTTCTGAAAAATGACCTCCAAGCAGGCGTTTTCAAGCAGTGTGTGACTGTCAGCACACAGAATGCTGGAAAGCTGTGCTACTTTGAGGAGGAAGAGGCATCAACAGAGAGTGTGTTTTCAGGCCTCTGTCTAGCAGGAACTGTCTTGGTTCGAAGATGTGAGAGCTGCAGATTTACCCGGAGGACCTAACTACCAGAGACAGGGTGTTTCCTTGCCCTTACGAGGCCTTGTAAACACATTCCTAGGTCATTCTGGGACCAGCCATGAGGGAGCAGACTGTGGGAGTGTCTTGGAGTCCTGGATGCCATACTGTGGTTACCCAAACTAGGAGAATTCACTGGCTATGGCTCAGTGGCTAGGAGTTGCGAGCCGCTTGCTTGCTTCAGAACTCTCAAAGGGTAGACTGAAGCTCTCTCTGACAGGTGGAGGAAAACAGCAATTGGATGGATTTTCAAGCAACTGCTAGGCCACACAGTTTTAGGGCCCAGCTAGAGGAAAATGAGAATTTTGCCACCAAGTTCCTGGATTCTGGATCACACTCAGGATGTGTCCCTGTAGTATAAAGAATTTTACAGACAGACCTGGGCTCCCAGGATCTCTCCTACAGAGAAAATGTGATGGATTGGATGTTTGGATGTTGGTTTACTTTTCCATGGGAGTGTGGAGGCCATCCCTATGGCCACACTATCAGGGTAAATTGTTACCAAATATGACCTCCAAGGAAGCGTTTTTAAGCAGTGTGTGACTCTCAGCACACAGAACACTGGGAAAGCTATGTTCCTTCAAGGAAGGAAAGGCTTCAGCAGAGAATGTGTTTCAGGTCTCTATCTATCAGGAACTCTCTAGCCTCTAAGATGTGAGATCTCTAGGTTTGCCTTGAGGACCTAACTTCCAGAGTCAAAGCAGTGTGTTTCCCTGTACTTTCTGCACCTTGAAAACACATTCCTAGGTCATACTGGGACTGCCCATGAGGAACTAGGCTGTGGGGAATGTGTCTGGGAGAGATGGGTGCCTTATTGCGTTTACCAGATGAGGTGGAATTCACTGGAAATGGGCCAGAGGAGTTGCGAGCCACCTCTGCTTCAGAAATCCAAAAGTGTGGAGTGAAGCTGTCACTGTCAGAAATAAGAACACAGCAATTGGATGGATATTCAAGGAGTTGCTAGGCCCCACTGCTTTAGGGACCACTGAGGGAAAAGTGTGAATTTTGCCACCAAGGTCCCATATCCAGCTTCCCACGCAGGGTGTGTCCCCGCCAGATCCAGGAAATTTCCAGACAGACCTAGGCTCACTGGATCTCTCCTACAGAGAAAACACAATGGAACAGATGTTCGGATGTTGGTTTGCCTTTCCCCTTGAGTGTGGGGCCCTTCCCTACAGTCGCATCCTCAGGGGAAATTACAACAAACAAATGACCTTCAAGCAAGCACTTTCAAGCAGTGTGTGACTCACAGCACACAGAATGCTGGGAAAGCTATCTTCCTTTGAGGAAGGAAAGCATCAAAAGAAAGTGTGTTTTCAGGCCTCTATCGAGGAGGAACTGTCTGGTTTTGAAGATGTGAGAACTCCAGGCGTGCACAGAGGACCTAACTTTCAGAGTCAGGGCAGTGTGTCTCCCTGCACCTTCTGAGCCTTTCAAAGAGATTCCTAGTCCATACCCATGGACTAGGTGACTGCCCAAGAGGAAGCAGGCATCAGGAATGTGTCTGAGAGTGGTGGGTGCCATTCTGTGGTTATCTAGTCGAGGTGATGGTAAATGGTCCTGTGTAAATGGTCCTGTGGCAAGGAGTTGCGAGCCACCCGCTGCTTCAGAAATCCAAATGGTGGAGCAAAGCCAGCACTGTCAGAAATAAGAAAACAGCAATTCGATTGATTTTCAAGCAGTTGCTAGGCCTCCCTGCTTTTGGGCCCACCGAATGAAAAATACAAACATTGCTACCTATGACTGGAATCCAGGTTTACACTCAGGGTGTGTCCCTGCAGGATCCTACTGTTTTCCAGGCAGACCTAGGCTCACTGGATCTCTCCTAAGGAGAAAACGTGATGGAACAGACATTTGGATGTTGGCTTGACTTTCCCTGTGAGTGTGGGGGCCTTCCTCATGATCACACTCTGACTGGAAACTGTGACTGAAAAATGACCTCCAAGCAAGGGCATTCAAGTAGTGTGTGACTCTCAGCACAGAGAATGATGGGAAAGCTATCTTCCTTCAAGGAAGGAAAGGCATCAACAGAGTGTGTTTTCAGGCCTCTATCTAGGAGGAACTGTCTAGTTTCCAAGACGTGAGACGTCCAGGATTGCACAGAGGACCTAAATTCCAGAATCAGGGCAGTGTGTCTCCCTGCATGTTTGGAGCCTTGCAAACACATCCCTATGCCATACCGCGACTGCCCATGAGGAAGGAGGCCACAGAAGTGTGGCTGAGAGCTCTGGGTGCCTTTTTGTGGTCCCCTTGTTGAGGTGACAGTCCACTGCAATCGGGCCCTCGGCGAGGAATGTGAGCCGACCGACGGCTTCAGAAACCCCAAAGGCTGAAGCAAAGCTAACGCTGTCAGAAGTAAGAAAATAGCAATTACGTTGATTTTCAAGCAGTTGCTGGGCCGCACCGCTTTAGGGCCCACCGAGAAAAATTAACACTAAGGTCTGGTATCCATGTTGACACTCATGGTGTGTCCCCGCAGTTTGCAAGAAATTTCCGGACAGACCTACATTCACTGGGTCTCTCCTACAGAGAAAACATGATAGATCGGATGTTTGGATGTTGGTTTTCCTTTCCCTGTGAGTGTGGGGTCTTCCCTGTGGTCAAACCCTCAGCTGAAATTGCGACTGAAAAATGATTTCCAAGTAAGCACTTTTAAGCTGTGTGTGACCCTCAGCACACAGAATGCAGGGATAGCTATCTTCCTTTGAGGGAAGAAATGCATTAATAGAGAGTGTTGTCAGGCCTCTATCTATCAAGAACTCTCTAGCTTCTAAGATGTGAGACTCCAGGTTTTCCCAGAGGACATAACTTCCACAGGGAGGACACTGTGCTCCCCTGCACTGTCCAGGCATTTTAAACACATACCTAGGTCATACAGGGACTGCTCATGAGGAAGCAGGCTGTGGGAGTATGTCTGGCAGTGTTGCATTCCTTACTGTGGTCACCCAGTCAAGGTGACATTCCACTGCAAATGGGCCTGCGGTGAGGAGTTGCGAGCTGTTCTCTTACTTCAGAAATCCCAAAAGGTGGAACAAGCTAGCACTGTCAGTAGTAAGAAAACAGCAATTAGATGGATATTCAAGTAGTTGCTAGGCTGTACCACATTAGGGCTCCCCAAGAGAAGAATGAGAATTTTGCCACCAAGGTCCGGTATCCAGTTTTACAATCAGGGTGTATCCCCACAGGATCCAATTTTCCAGAGAGACCTATGCTCACTGGATATCTCCTACAGAGAAAACATGATAGAACAGATGTTTGGATGTTGGTTTGCCTTTCACTGACAGCCTCAGGGGAAATTGAGACTGACAAATGACCTCCAAGCAAGTGCTTTCAAGCAGTGTGTGACTCTCAGGACCCAGAATGCTGGGAAAGCTATCTTCCTTTGAGGAAGGAAAAGCATCAAAAGAGAGTGTGTTTTAAGGCCTCTATTAAGCAAGAACTTTCTAGTTTCCTTTTTTTAATATAAACTTATTTAAATTGGAGGCTAATTACAATATTGTAATGGTTTTGCCATACACTGACATGGATCCGCCACAGGTGTACATGTGTTCTCCATCCTGAACCCCCCTCCCACCTCCCTCCCCATCCCATCCCTCTGGGTCATCCCAGCGCACCAGCCCCGAGCACCCTGTCTCATGCATTGAACCTGGACTGGCAATCTGTTTCACATATGATAATATACATGTTTCAGTGCCGTTCTCCTAAATCATCCCACCCTTGCCCTCTCCCACAGAGTCCAAGAGACTGTCTTATATATCTGTGTCTCTTTTGCTGTCTGGCATGTAGGGTTATCATTACCACCTTTCTAAATTCCATATATATGTGTTAGTATGCCATATTGGTGTTTTTTTCCTGGCTTACTTCACTCTGTATGATAGGCTCCAGTTTCATCCATCTCATTAGAAATGATTCAAATGTATTCTTTTTAATGGCCAAGTAATATGCCATTGTGTATATGTACCACAGATTTCTTATCCATTCATCTGCTGATGGACATCTAGGTTGCTTCCGTGTCCTGGCTATTATAAATAGTGCTGTGATGAACATTGGGGTACACGTGTCTCTTTCAATTCTGGTTTCCTCAGTGTGTACACCCAGCAGTGGGATTGCTGGGTCATATGGCAGTTCTATTTCCAGTTTTTAAAGGAATCTCCACACTTTTCTCCATAGTGGCTGTACTAGTTTGCATTCCCACCAACAGTGTAAGGCAGTTCCCTTTTCTCCACACCCTCTCCAGCATTTATTATTTCTAGTTTCTAAGGCATGAGACCGCTAGGTGTGCCCAGAGGACCTAACTTCAGGAGTCAGGGCAGTGTGTCTCCCTGCACTTTCTGAGCCTTGCAAAGAGGTTCCTAGTCCATACTGTGAATGGCCAAGAAGAAGCAGGAAGCAGGAGTGTGTCTGAGAGTGCTGGGTGTGGTCACCTAGTTGAGGTGAGATTCCAGTGTAAATTGGGCCCCTGCGAGGAGATGGAAACCAAATGCTTGCTTCAGAAATCCCAAAGGGTGGAGGACCTAACTTCCAGAGTCAGGGCAGTGTGTTTCCCTGCACTTTCTGATCCTTAAAAACACATTCCCATAGCATACAGTTACTGCTCATGAAGAAGCAGGCTGTGAGAGTGTGTCTGGGAGCGTTGGGTGCCATATAGTGCTTACCCAGACAGGTGACATTCCACTGGAACTGGGTCAGTGGTTAGGGATTACAAGTCACCACCTTGCTTCAGAAATCCCAAAGGGAAGTCCAAAGCTAAAACTTTCAGAAGTAAGAAAGCAGCAATTGGATGGATTTTCAAGGAGTCGCTAGGCGGCACCTTTTTAGGTCCAAACAAGAAAAAAAATGTGAATTTTCTCAGCACATCCAGTATCCAGGCTCACACTCAGGATGAGTCCCTGCAGTATTGTAGAATATTATAGACAGACCCAGACTCTCTAGATCTCTCCTACAGAGAAAACGTAATGGAACAGATGTGTGGATGTTGGTTTATGTTTCCCTGTGAATGTGGGTGCCTTCTCTATGTCCACACCAACAACAGAAATTGTTAGTAAAAAATGACCTCCAAAGAAGTGTTTTCAAGCAGTGTGTGACTCTCAGCACACAGAATGTTGGGAAAGGTATATTCCTTCAAAGAGAGGGATAGTCTTGAACAGAGAGTGTGTTTTCAGGCCTCTATCTATCAGGAACTGTCTAGCTTCTAAGATGAGAGAATCAACTTCCAGGTTGGCCCAGAGGACCTAACTTCCAGAAACAAGGCAATGTGTTTCCCGGCAGTTTCCATGCCTCGTAGACAGATTCTAGTTCATACCATGACTGACCATGAGGAAGCTGGCTGCAGGACTGTGTTTGGAACTGCTGGGTGCTGTAATGTGGTTTCCAAGATGAGCTGACATTCCAGTGGACACGGGCCAGCGGCTAGGTGTTGCGAGCAGGTTGCTAGGTTCAGAAACCCATAAGGGTGGATCAAAGCTCTTGCAGTGAGAACTAAGAAAACAGAAGTTATATGAATTTTCAGGCACATTCTGTGGCTACCCAGACGAGGTGACATTCCAAGGATATGGGCCACCCACTTGGAATTGGGAGCCATCTACTTTTTTCAGAAAAACCTTAGGATGAATCAAAACTATTGCTGTCAGAAGTAAGAAAACAGCAATTGGAAGGACTTTCAAGAAGAAGCTAGGCTGCCCCACTTTAGGGCCCACTGAGAGAAAAATGGGAATTTTGCCACCAAGGTCCGGTATCCAGGTTCATACTCAGGGTATGTCCCTGCAGGATCCAATAATTTTCCAGACAGACCTAGGCTCACAGGATTGCTCCTACAGAGGAAACATGACGGAAAAGACATTTGGATATTGATTTGCCTTTCCCTGTGTGTGTGGTGGCAGAGCCTTCCCTAAGGTCTTGGTTTCAAGGGAAATTGTGACCGAAAAATGACCTCCAAACAAATGCTTTCAAGTAGTGTGAGACTCTCAGCACACAGAATGTTAGGAAAGCTAACTTACTTCGTGGAAGGAAAGTAATCAATACAGAGTGTGTTTTCAGGCCTCTATCTAGCAAGAACTATCCAGTTTCTAAGACGTGAGACCTCCAGGCCTGCCCAGAGGACCTAACAACCAGAGTCAGGGCAGTGTGTTTCCCAGCACTTTCCGAGCCTTGTAAACACATTCCTAGGCCACACCATGACTGCCCATGAGGAAGCAGGCTGCGGGAGTGGTTCTGAAAGTGCTGGGTACCAACCTGTGGTCACCAGGTCGAAGTGACTTTCCACTGCAAAGGGGCCCACACCAAGAGGTTGGGATCTGCCCACATCCTTAAGAAATTCCAAAGAGCAGACCAAATCTAGCGCTGTCAGAAGTAAGAAAACAGCAATTAGATGGTTTTTCAAGCAGTTGCTAAGCCACGCTGCTTTAGGGCCCACCAAGAGAAAAATGGGAATTTTGCCACCAAGGCCCAGTATCCACGTTCACACTCAGGGTGTGTCCCCGTAGAATCCAAGAATTTTCCAGACAGACCTAGGCTCACGGGATCTCTCCTACAGAGAAAACATGATGGAACAGATGTGTGGATATTGGTTTACCTTTCCCTGTGAGTGTGGGTTCCTTCATATAGACTCAGGGTGGGGGAGATTGCCACTGAAAAAAGACCTACAAACAAGAGCTTTCTAGCAGTGAGTGTCACTGAGCACACAGTATGCTGGGAGAGCTATCTTCCTTTGAAGAAGGAAAGGCATCAACAGTGAGTGTGTTTTTAGAACTCTATCTTGCAGGTACTGTTTAGCTTCTAAGACATGAGACCTCCAGGCTTCGACAGAGGACCTAACTACAAGAGTCATGGCAGTGTCGCTCCCTGCACCTTCCAAGCCTCATAAACACATTCATAGACCACACTGCGACTTCCCATGAGGAAGCAGGCTGTGAGAGTGTGTCTGAAAATGCTGGATGTCATACTGCGGTCACCTAGTTGAGATGACATTCCATTGCAAATGGACCCACAGCGAAGAGCTGTGTGCCATCTGCTTCCTTAAGAAATCCTAAAGGGTGGACCAAAGCTAGTGCTGTCAGAAGTAAGAAAACAGAAATTGGATAGATTTTCATGCAATTGCTAAGCTACCGGCTTGAGGGCCCACTGAGACAAAAATGCAAATTTTGCCATCAAGATCCGATATTCAGTGGACTCTCATTGTGTGACCCCGTAGATTCCAAGAAATTTCCAGAAAGACCTATGCTCACTGGATCTCTCCAACAGAGAAAACCTGATGGAACAGACATTGGGATGATAGTTTGCCTTTCTCTGTGAGTGTGATGACCTTCTCTACTGTCTCAGCCTCAGGGGAATTGTGCCTGAAAAACGGACTCCAAGCAAGTGCTTTAAAGAAGTGTGAGACTCTCAGCACACACAACGCTGGGAAAGCTAGCTTCCTTTGTGGAAGGAAAGGCATCAACAGTGTTTTCAGGCCTCTATCTAGCAGAAACTGTCTAGTTTCTAAGATGTGAGACCTCCAGGATTTCCCAGAGGACCTAACTTCCTGGTCAGGGCAGTGTATCTCCCTGCACACTCCGAGACTTGCAAAATATTCCTAGGCAACAGCACACTGCCCATGAGGCAGCAGACTGCGGAAATGTGTCTGAGCATGTTGGGGACCATACTGTGGTCACTTAGTCGAGGTGACATTCCACTGGAAATGGGTCCATGGCGAGGAGTTGAGAGCCACCTGCTTACTTCAGGAATGCCAAGGGGTGGAGGAAACCTAGCACTGTCAGTCGTGAGAAAACAGCTATTGGATGGATTTTTGAGCAGTTACTAGGCTGCCCCAAGTTAGGGCATACCAAGAGAAAAATGTGAATTTTGCCATGAAGTTTCGATATCCAGGTTCACATTCATGGTATGTCCCTGCAGTTTCTAAGAAATTTCCAGACAGACCTAGGCTCCCTGTATCTTTCCTGCAGAGGAAACGTGATGGAACAGATGTTTGGATGTTGCTTTGACTTTCCCTGTGAGTGGGACACCTCCCTACAGGCAGGGCCTCAAGGGACATTGCCACTGAAAAATGACCTCCAAGCAAGAGCTTTCCAGCAGTGTGCGACTCAGCACTCAGGAGGCTGGGAAGGTTATCTTCCTTCAAGAAGGAGAGGCATCCACAGAGAGTGTGTTTTCAGGCCTCTATCTTGCAGCAACTGTTTTGCTTCTAAGATATCAGACCTCCAGGCCTGATCTGAGGACTAAATTCCAGAGCCAGGGCCATGTGTCTCCCTGTACTTTCTGAGCCTTGCAAACACATTCCTAGGTCATAGCGGTACTTCCCATGAGGAAGCAGGCTGTTGGAGTGTGTCTGAGTGTGCTGAGTGCCATACTGTGGTCACCTAGTTGAGGTGATATTCCACTGCAAATGGGCCCATGGAGAGGAGTTGCGAGCCGCTCACGTGCTTCAGAAATGCCAAAGGGTGAAGCCGATCTAGCACTGTCAGAAGTGAGAAAACAGCTGTGGATGGATTTTCAAGCAGTTACTAGGCTGCACTGCTTTTTTGCTCCCTGAGAGTAAAATGCAAATCTTACCATCAAGGTCGATATCTAGGTTGACACTCATGGCATGTCCCCACAGTCTCCAAGAAATTTCCACAGAGACCTATGCTCACTGGATCTCTCCTACAGAGAAAACCTGATGGAACAAATGTTTGGGTGCTGGTTTTCCTTTTCCTGTGATTGTGGGGCTCTTCCCTATGGGCACAGCCTCAGGGGAATTTGCGACTGAAAAATGACATGCAAGCAAGTGCTTTCAAGCCATGTGTGACTTCAGCACAGAAAATGGTGAGAAAGCTATCTTTATTCGAGCAAAGAAAATCATCAACAGAGAGTGTGTTTTCAGGCCTCAGTCTATCAGGAACTGTTTAGCTTCTAAGACGTGAGACATCCAGGCTTGCCCAGAGGACTGAAATACCAGAGTCAGGGCAATGTGTCTCCCTACACTTTGCGAACTTTACAAACACAGTCCTAGGCCATACTACGACTGCCCATGAGGAAGCAGGCTGCGGGAGGGTCTGAGAGCGCTGGGTGTCATACTGTGGTCACCTAGTCAGGGTGTCATTTCACTTCAGGTAGGCCCACAATGGGAATTTGGGAGCCGCCCGCTTGCTTCAGAAATCCAAAAGTGTGGAGCAAAGTTAGCACTGTCGGAAGTAAGAAAACAACAATTGGATGGATTTTCAAGCATTTGCTAAGCCACACTGAAGGCTCACAGAGTGGAAAGGGCGAGTTTTGCCAACAAGGTCCGGCATCCTGGTTCACACTCAGGGTGTGTCCCCGCAGAATGCAAGAATTTTCTAGACGGACCTAGGCTCACTATATGTCTCCTACAGGGAAAATGTGATGACCAGACGTTTCGATGTTTGTTGCATTTCCCTGTGATTGTGGGGCCCTTCCCTATGGTCAGACCCTCGGAGGATATTGCAACTGAAAAATTCCCTCCAAAAAGTGCTTTCAAGCACTGTGTGAAACTTAGCAGGCAGAATGCTGTGAAACCTATGTACCATCATGGCATCTAGAAACAGTGTGTTTTCAGGCCTCTATCTGTCAGGAACTGTTGAGTTTCTAAGATGTGAAACCTCCAGGCTAGCCCAGAGGACCTAACTACATAAGTCAGGGCAGTGTGTCCCCCTGCACTTTCTGAGCCTTGTAAACGCATTCCTAGGCCACACCGTGACTGCCCACGAGGAAAGAAGCTTCGGGAGTGTGTCTTAAATTGCTGGGTGCCATGTGTGGACACCTAGTCAAGGTGACATTCCACTGCAAATGGGCCCACGGTGAGGAGTTGTGAGCCAACCGCTTCCTTAAGATATCCCAAAGGGCGGACCAAAGCTAGCACTGTCAGAAATGAGAAAACAGCAATTGGATGGATTATCAAGCAATTGCTAGGCCACACTGTTTGAGGACTCACCAAGATAAAATTGCGAGTTTTGCCACCAAGGTCCGGTATTCAGGTTACACTCAGGGTGTGTCTCCACAGGATCCAAGAATTTTCCAGACAGACCTAGGCTCACTAGATCTCTCCTATAGAAAAAACGTGATGGGACAGATGTTTGGATGTTGGTTTGCAAACCTTGTGAATGTGGGGAACTTCCCTATGGTCTCAGCCTCAGGGGAAATTGCGAGTGAAAAATGACCTCCAGGCAAGTGCTTTCAAGCAGTGTGAGATGCTTAGCATACATTTGCTGGTAAATCTACTTTCCTTCATGAAAGGAAAGACATCAACTAAGAGTGTGTTTTCAGGGCTATATATAGCAGAAGCGGTCTAGTTTCTAAAACATGAGAACCCAGCCTTGCCCAGAGGACCTAACTTCATGAGTCAGGACAGTGTGTCTCCCTGCACTTTCCCAGCCTTGTAAACCTATTCCGAGGCCACACCGCAACTGCCCATGAGGAAGCAGGCTGTGGGAATGTGTATGAGAGCACAAGGTGCCTCAGTGTTGTCACCTAGTGGAGGTGATATTCCACTGCAAATGGGCAGCAAGGAGTTGCGAGCTGCCCGCTCACTTCAGAACCGGAAAGGATGCAACAAAGCTAGCACTGTCAGAAGTGAGAAAACAGCAACTGGAAGGATTTTCAAGCAGTTGCTAGGCTGCACCGCTTTCAGGCCTGCTGAGAGAAAAATGGGATATTTGCCATCCAGGTCCAACATCCAGGTTGACACTCATGGTGTGTCCCTGCAGTTTCCAAGAAATTTCCACACAGACCTAGGCTCACTAGATTTCTTATACAGAGAAACGTGATAGAATAGATGTTTGGATTTTGATTTGTCTTTCCCTATGAGTATGGGGACCTTCTCTATGGTCTCAGGCTCAGGGGAAATGGGGAGAGAAAAATGACCTCCAAACAAGTGCTTCCCAGCAGTGTTTTTCTCTCAGCACACAGTGTGCTGGGAAAGCTATCTTCCATTGAGGAAGTTAAGGCATCAACAGAGAGTGTCTTTTCAGGCCTCTGTCTAGCAGGAATTATTTAGCTTCTACGACATGAGATCTCCAGTGTTGCCCAGATGACCTATCTTCCAGTCAGGGCAGTGTGTCTCCCTGCACTTTCCAAGTTTTGTAAATACATCCTTGGCCACCCTGCAACTGCCCAAGCGGAAGTAGGCTGAACGTGTGAGTCTGAGAATGCGGGCTGCCATACTGTGGTCACATAGTCAAGGTGACATTCCACTGCAGAAGGCCGCGTGGCAAGGAGTTGCGAGCTGCCCGCTTGCTTCAGAAATGCCAAAGGGTGGAGCAAAGCTAGCTCTGTCAGAAGGAAGAAAACAGCAATTGGATGGATTTTCAAGCAGTTGCCTGGAAACACCACTTTATGGACCACCAAGAGAAAAATGCAAATTTTGGTATAAAACTGATGTCCAGATTGACATTCATGGTGTGTCCCTGCACTTTCCAAGAAATTTCCAGACAGACTTAGTCTCACTGGATTTCTGCTATAGAGCAAACGTGATGGGAAAGATGTTTGGATATTGGTTTATCTTTCCATGTGAGTGTTGGGATCTTTCCTATGGTCTCAAGCGCAGGGAAATTTAGAGACAAAAATGACCTCTAAGCAGGTGTTTTCCAGCCGTGTGTGTCACTCAGCACACAGTATGCTGGGAAAGCTGTCTTCGAGGTAGTTAAGGCAACAGAGAATGTGTTTTCAGGCCTCTATCTAGCAGGAACTGTTTAGCATCTAAGACGTGAACCTCTGGGCTTGCCCAGAAGATCTAACTTCCAGAGTCAGGGCTGAGGGTCTCCCTGCACATTTCGAGCCTTGCAAACACTTTCCTAGGCCACACCACAACTGCACATGAGGAAGCAAGCTGCAGGAGTGTGTCTGACAGTATGGGTGCCGTACTGGGGTTACCTAATTGAGGTGACATTCTACTGCAAATGGGCCCACGGTGAGGAGCTGCCAGCCACCCACTTGCTTCAGAAATGCCAAAGAGTGGAGCAAATCTTGCACTGTCAGAAGTGAGAAAACAGCAATTGGATGGACTTTCAAACAGTTATAAGGCCATCCCACTTTAGAGCCCACCAGGAGATAAATGTAAATTTTGCCACCAAGGTCCAGTATCCTGGTCCACACTCATGGTGTGTTCCCACGTTTCCAAGAAATTTCCAGGCAGACATAGGGTCACTGGATTCCTCCTCCAGAGAAAATGTAATGGAACAGACGTTGGAATGTTAGTTTGCCTTTCCCTGTGAGTGTGGGGACCTTTACTATGGTCTCATCCTCAGGGGAAAGTGTGAGTGAAAAAAGGCCTCCAAGCAAGCGCTTTCCAGCAGTATGTGCCACTCAGCCCACTGTATGCTGGGAAAAATATCCTCCTTTGAGGAAGGAATGGCATCAAAAGAGAGTGTGTTTTTAGGCCTCTATCTAGCAGGAGCTGTTTAGCTTTTAACACAGGTGACCTTCAGACTTTCCCAGAGGACCTAACTTTCAAGTCAAGGCAGTGTTTCTCCCTGCATTTTCCTTATAAACACATTCTTAGGCCACACTGCAACTGCCCTGAGGATGCAGGCTGTGGGAGTGTGTTTGAGAGTGCTGGTTGCCATACTGTGTTCACCTCATTGAGGTGACATTCCATGGCAAAAGGGCTCGAGGCAAGTTTCGAGATGGTCATTTGCTTCAGAAATGCCAATCAGTGGAGCAAAACGATCACTGTCAGAAGCGAGAAAATACTAGTTGGATGGATTTTCAAGCAGTTTCTATGTCTTACCACTTTTAGACACACCAAGAATAAAATACAAAATTTGTTATCACGGTCCGATATCCAGGTTGACACTCATGGTGTGTCCCACATTTCTATGAAATTTCAGACAGACCTAGGCTCACTGGATCTCTCCTACAGAAAAAACTTGATGGAACAGACATTTGGATGTTGGTTTGCCATTCCCTGTGTGTGTGGGGACCTTTCGTATGGTCTCAGCCTCAGGGGAAATTGAGATTGAAAAATGACCTCCAAGCAAGCGCTTATAAGCCATTTGAGACTCTCAGCACACAAAATGCTGGGAAAGCTATCTTCCTTCCTGGAGGAAAGATATCATCACAGAGTGTGTTTTCAGGTCTCTACCTAGCAAGAAATGCCTAAGACATGAAAACGCCAGGCTTTCCCAGACAACCTAAATTCCAGAGTCAGGGCAGTATGTCTCCTTGCACTTTCCAAGCCTTGCAAACACATTCCTAGGCCATTCCACGACTGCCAATGAGGAAGCAGGCTGTGGGAGTGTGTCTGAGAGTACTGAGTGCCATACTGTGGTCACCTAGTTGAGGTGACATTCCACTGCAATGGGCCCCTGCTAAGGAGTCTGAGCTGCCCACTTGCTTCAGGAATACCAAAGGGTGGATTTAACTGTCAGAAGTGAGAAAGCAGTTATTGGGTGGATTTGCAAGCAGGCCACCCTGCTTAGGGCCCATCGAGAGAAAAATGCTAATTTTGTCATCAAGTTCTGATATCCAGGTTGACACCCATGATGTGTCTGGGCAGTTTCCAAGAAATTTCCAGACAGACCTAGGTTCTCTCTGCTACAGCAAGAACATGATGGAACAGACATTTGGATGTGTTTTGCCTTTCCCTGTGAGTGTGGGGACCTTCCCTACGGACTCAGGATCAGGGAAATTTGTGACTGATAAATAACCTCCAGCAAGCACTTTCCACCAGTGTGTGTCACTCAACACACAGTATGCTGGGAAAGTTATCTTCCTTCAAGGAAGCAAAGGCTACGACAGAGAGTGTGTTTTCAGGCCTCTTTCTTGCAGAAACTGTTTCACTTCTAAGACATGAGACCTCCAGGCTTGCCCAGAGGACCTGACTTCCAGAGTCAGCACAGGGTATCATACCAGGCCACATTAACGATGGCCCATGAGGAAGCTGGCTGTGGGAGAGTGTCTGAAAGTGGTTATTGCCATACCGTGGTCACCTAGTCAATGTGTCATTCCACTGCAAATGGGTCAGTGGTGAGGAGTTGCGAGCCACCTACTTGTTTCAGAAATGCCATAGGATGGCACAAAGCTAGCCATGTAGAGAGTGAGAATACAGCAACTGGATTAATTTTCAAGCATTTGCTAGGCTGCCCCACTTAGGGCCTATCAAGAGAAAAATGCACATTTTGCCATCAAGGCCCAAAATCCAGGTTGACACTCATGGTGTGTCCCCACAATTTCCAAGAAGTTTCCAGACAGACCTAGGCTCACTCTATCTCTCCTACAGAAAAAACTTGTTGGAACAGCCATTTGGATGTTGCCTTGCCTTTCCCTGTGAGTGTATGTACCTTCTCTATGGTCTCAGCCTCAAGGGAGATTGCGACTGAAAAAAGACCTCCAAGCAAGGGATTCCAAACAATGGAAGACTGCGCACACAGAAGGCGGGGAACGCTTTCTTCCTTCACGGAAGAAAAGGTATCAACAGAGAGTGTGTTTTCAGGCCTCTATCTAGAAGGAATTCTCTAGTTCTAAAATGTGAGACCTCCGGCTTGCCCTGAATCCCCAGCTTCCAGAGTCAGGGCAGTGTGTATCTCTGCACTTTCCGAACCTTGAACAATAGTCATAGGCCATTCTGTGACTGCCCCTGTGGAAGCAGGCTGCGGGCGTGTGTCTGAGACTGCTAGGTGTCATACTGTGGTCAGCTATTCAAGGTAATATACTACTGCAAATGTGCACACCCAGAGTAGTTGCGAGCCAACTGCTTCCTTTAGAAATGCCAAAGGATGGAGCAAAGCTGGTGATGTCAGCAGTGACAATACAGCAATTGGATTGATTTTTAAGCAGTTGCTAGGCTGGACCTCTTTAAGGCCCACCAAGAGAAAAATGCAAATTTTGCCATCAAAACCCGACATACAGGTTGACACTCATGGTGTGTCTCCACAGTTTCCAAGAAATTTCCAGACAGACCTAGGCTCACTGGATCCCTGCTACAGAGAAAAGGTGACGGAACAGACGTTTGGATGTTGCTTTGCTTTCTCTGTGACTGTGGGGACCTTCCTTCTGTTTCAGTCTTAGGTAAAATTGCGAGTGAAAATGACCTAAAAAAGCGCTTTCCAGCAGTGTGTGTCATTCAGCACACAATATGTTGGGAAAGCTATCCTTCGAGGAAATTAAGGCATCAACAGAGAGTGTGTCTTTAGGCCTCTATCTAGCAGGAACTATTTAGCTTCTAAGGCTTGAGGCCTCCAGGCTTGCCAAGAGGAGATAACTTCCAGAGTTAGGGCAGAGTGCCTGCATGCATTTTCCGAGACTTGTGACTATATTCCTAGGCAACACCGTGACTGCCCATGAGGAAGCCGTCTGCAGGAGCGAATCTGAAAGTACTGCATGCCATACTGTGGTCACATACTTGAGGTGACAATCCACTGCAAATGGCCCCACAGCAAGGAGTTATGAGCCACTCGCTTCCTTAAGAAATCACAAAAGGTGGACCAAAGCTACTGCTGTCAGAAGCTAGAAAATAGCTAATGGATGGATTTTCAATCAGTTACTAGGCTGCCCTGCTTTAGGGCACACTGAGAGTAAAAAGGAAATTTTGCCACCATGGTCCGGTATCCAGGTTCACAGTCAGGGTGTGAACTTACAGGGTCCAAGAATTTTCCAGACATACCTAGGATCACTGAATTTCTCCTACAGAAAAAAGTGATGGAATAGATGTTTGGAGGTTGGTTTACCTTTGCTTGTAAGTGTGGGGACCTTCCCTATAATCTCAGCCTCAGGGGAAATTTTGAATAATAAATGACCTCCAAGAAAGTCCTTTTCAGCAGTGTGTGTCACTCAAAACACAGCACGCTGTGAAAGCTATCTTCTTTCAAGGTAGGAAAGGCATCAACAGAGAGTGTGTTTTCAGGTCTTTACCTTGCAGGAACTGTTTAGCTTCTAACATGAGAACTCCAGGCTGGTCCACCAGTCCTAACTTCCAGTGTTGGGGTAGTCTGTCTTCCTAGAAATCCTGAGCCTCGCAATCTCATTCCTAGGCCATTCTGTGACTGCCCATGAGGAGGAAGGCTGCAGTAGTGTGTCTGAGATTGCTGGGTGCCATACTGTGGTCACCTAGTCGAGGTGACATTCCACTGCAAATGGGCCTGCAGCAAGGAGTTGTGAGCTACCAGTTTTCTACAGAAATAAAAAAGGGTGGAGCAATGCTAGTGCTGTCAGAAGTAAGAAAACAGCAACAGGATGGATTTTCAAGCAGTTGCTAGGCCACCCCACTTTAGGATTCACTGAGAGAAAAATGCAAATTTTGCCACCAATGTCTGGTATCTAAGTTCACACTCAGGGTATGTCCCTGCATTTTCCAAGAAATTTCCAGACAGACCTAGGTTCACTGGATCTCTCCTAAAGAGAAAACGTGATTAAACAAATTTTGGGTGTTGGTTTGCCCTTCCCTGTGATTGTGGGGCACTTCCCTATGGTCAGAGCCTCACAGAAAACTGCCACTGAAAAGTGACCGGCAAGCAAGCGTGTTCAAGCCGTGCATGTCTCTCAGGATACAGAATGCTGGGAAAGATAGGCTTCTTTGAGGAAGGAAAGGCATCTAGAGGGAGTGTTTTCAGAGCTCTATCTAGCATGGACTGTCTAGTTTTTAGACATGAGACCTCCAGGCTTTCCCAGAAGACCTAACTTCCAGAGTGGGTGCAGGGTGTCTCCCTGCACTTTCCAATGCTTGCAAACACATTCCTAAGCCATTCCGTGACTACACATGATGAAGCATGCTGTGGGAGTGTGAGAGGACTAGATGCCATTCTGTGTTCACCTAGTCAAGGTGACATTCCCCTGCAAACGGGCCTGCGGCGAGGCATGGTCAGCCGCCCGCTTGCTTCAGAAATCCAAAACGGTGGAGCAAAGCTAGCACTGTAGAAGTAAGCAAACAGCAATTGGATAGATTTTCAAGCAGTTGCTAGGTTGCACCACTTGAGGGCCCACTGAGAGAAAAGTGCGCATTTTGCCACCAAGATCCAGTATCCAAGTTCACACTCAGGGTGTGTCCCCGCAGAATCCAAGAATTTTCCAGACGGACCTAGGCTCACTAGAACTCTCCTAGAGAGAATACGTGATGGAATAGACTTTTGGATGTTGGTTTGCCTTTCTGTGTGAGTTCGGGGCCCTTCCCTGTGGTCACACCCTCAGAGCATGTTACAACTGAAAAATGACCTCCGAGCAAGCGCTCTCGAGCAATGTGTGTCTCTCAGCACTCAGAATGCTGGGAAAGCTATCTTCCTTCATGGAAGGAGAGGCATCTATAGAGAGTGTGTTTTCAGGCCTCTAACTAGCAAGAACGGATGAGCTTCTAAGACGTCTCCAGACATGCCCTGAGGACCTAACTTCCAGAATCAGGGCAACATGTCTTCCTGCACTTTCCAAGCCTTGTAAACACATTCCTAGGCCACACTGCAACTGCTCACGAGGAAGCAGGCTTCGGGAGTGTGTCTGAAACTGGTGGGTGCCATACTGTGGTCACCTAGTTGAGGCTGCATTCCACTGCAAATGGGCCCGTGGTGAGGAGTTGCAATATGTTGGCTTCCTTAAGAAATCCCAATGGATGGACCAAAGCTAGTGCTGTCAGAAGTGAGAAAACAGCAATTGGATGGATTTTTGTGCAATTGCTAGGCCACACTGCTATAGGTTTCACCAAGAGGAACATGGGATTTTTGCCACAAAGGTCCAGTATAAATGTTAACACCCAGTTTATGTACCTGCAGAATCCAGGAATTTTCCAGATAGACCTAGGCTCAGTGGATCACTCCTACAGGGAAAACATGATGGAACAGACGTTTGGATTTTGGTTTCCCTTTCCCATGAGTGGCAGACCATCCCTATAGTCTCAGTCTCAAGGAAAATTGCGACTGAAAATAACCTCCAAGAAAATGCTTTCAAGCAGTGTGGGACTCTCAGCACACAGAACACTAGGAAAGCTATCTTCCTTTGTGGAAGGAAAGTCATCAACAGAGAGTATGTCTTCTGGCCTCTGTCTAGCAGGAACTGTCTAGTTTCTAAGATGTGAGACCTCCAGGCTTGACCGGAGGACCTAACTTACAGAGTCATGGCAGTGTTTCTCACTGAAACTTCCAAGCCTTGCAAACACTAGGCCTTTCCTCGACAGCGCATGTGAAAGCAGGCTATGGCAGTGTGTCTGAGAGTGCTGGGTATCATAGTGTACTCACCTAGTCGAGGTGACATCCCCTACAAATGGGCTCGCAGCGAGGATTTGCAAGCAACCCGCTTCCTGAAGAAACCCAAAGGGCAAACAAAAGCTAGTGCTGTTAGAAGTAAGAAAACAGCATTTTGATGGATTTCCAAGCAGCTGCTAGGCCAGTCTACTTAGGGCCCACCAAAAGAAAAATGGAAAATTTCCCACCAATGTCCAGTATCCAGGTTCACACTCAGGGTGTGAACATACAGGGTCCAATAATTTTCCAGACAGACCTAGCCTAGCTTCACTAGATCTCTCCTACAGGGAAAACATGATGGAACCCACATTTGGATGTTGGTTTGCCTTTCACTGTGAGTGTGGGGACCCTCTCTATGGTCTCAACCTCAGGGGAATTGGCAAATAAAAAATGACCTCCAAGAAAGCCCTTTCTAGCAGTGTGTGTCACTCAGCACACAGTATGCTGGGAAAGCTGTCTTCCTTCATGGAAGGAAAGGCTTCAACTTAGAGTGTGTTTTCAGGCCTCTACCTAGCAGGAACTATCTAGTTTCTAATACATGAGACGTCCAGGCTTGCCCAGAGGACTTAATTTCCACCGTCAAGGCAGTGTGTCTCCTTGCACTTTCTGAGCCTTCTAAACACATTTCTCAGGCACCCTGCGACTGTCCGTGAGGAAGCAGATTGCAGGACTGTGTATGAGAGTGCTGGGTGCCATTACCTAGTTGTCATCACTTAGTTGAGGTGATATTCCACTGAAAAACGGCCCAGCGCAAGGGGCTTTGAGCCATCCACTTGCTTCAGAATGGCGAAGGGTGGAGCAAACCTAGTGCTGTCAGTAGTGAGAAAACAACAATTGGATGGATTTTCAAACAATTGCTAGGCAGCCCCGCTTTAGGGCCTATTGAGTGAAAAATGCAAGTTTTGCCATCAAGGTCCATTATCCAGGGCCACACTCACAGTGTGTCCCCGTCAGTCAGTTCAGTTCAGTCACTCAGTCGTGTCCGACTCTTTGTGACCCCATGAATCGTAGCACGCCAGGCCTCCCTGTCCATCACCAACTCCCGGAGTTCACTCAGACTCACGTCCATCAAGTCAGTGATGCCATCCAGCCATCTCATCCTCTGTCGTCCCCTTCTCCTGTCCCCAATCCCTCCCAGCATCAACTCTTTTCCAATGAGTCAACTCTTCGCATGAGATGGCCAAAGTACTGGAGTTTCAGCTTTAGCATCATTCCTTTCAAAGAAATCCCAGGGCTGATCTCCTTCAGAATGGACTGCTTGGATCTCCTTGCAGTCCAAGGGACTCTCAAGAGTCTTCTCCAACACCACAGTTCAAAAGCATCAATTCTTCGGCACTCAGCCTTCTTAACAGTCCAACTCTCACATCCATACATGANTCTCCTGTCCCCAATCCCTCCCAGCATCAACTCTTTTCCAATGAGTCAACTCTTCGCATGAGATGGCCAAAGTACTGGAGTTTCAGCTTTAGCATCATTCCTTTCAAAGAAATCCCAGGGCTGATCTCCTTCAGAATGGACTGCTTGGATCTCCTTGCAGTCCAAGGGACTCTCAAGAGTCTTCTCCAACACCACAGTTCAAAAGCATCAATTCTTCGGCACTCAGCCTTCTTAACAGTCCAACTCTCACATCCATACATGACTACTGGAAAAACCATAGCCTTGACTAGATAGACCTTAGTTGGCAAAGTAAGTTCCAAGAAATTTCCAGACAGATCTATGCTCACTGGGTCTCTCCTACAGAGAAACCGTGATGGAACAGACTTTTGGATGTTAGTATGACTTTCCCTGTGAGTCTGTAGATCTTTACTATGGTCTCAGGCTCAGGGGAAACTGCAAGTTAAAAACGACCTTCAAGAAAGCACTTTCCAGCTGTGTGTGTCACTCAGCACACAGTGTGCTAGGAAAGCTACCTTCTGATGAACTAGGAAAGGCATCAACAGAGAGTGTGTTTTGGGTCTCTGTCTAGCAGGAGCTGTTTAGCTTATGAGACATGAGACCTCCAAGCTTGCCCAGAAGACCTAACTTCCAGTCAGGCCAGTGTGTCTCCCAGTGCTTTCCGAGCCTTGTGAACACACTCCTAGGCCACACCACAACTGCCCATGAGGAAGCAGGCTGCGGGAGTATGTCTGAAAGGGCTGGGTGCCATACTGTGGTCACCTCTGTGAGGTAACTTTCCACTGCAAATGAGCCCGTGGTGAGGAATTACAAGCCACTCTCTTCCTTAAGAAATCCCAAAGGGTGGACCTAAGATGGTGCTGTCAGAAGTGAGAAAACAGCAATTGGATGGATTTTCAAGCAGTTACTAAGCCGACCCCCTTTAGGCCCCACCAAGAGACGAATGGGACACTTGAAACCAAGGTGGGTATCAATGTTAACACTCATGGTGTGTCCCCTCAGGATCCGAGAATTTTCCAGACAGAGCTAGGCTCACTGTACCTCTCCTACAGAGAAACTGTGATGGAACAGCCATTTGGATGTTGGTTTGCCTTTCCCTGTGAGTGTTGGGACCTTCCCAACAGTCTCAGTCTCAGGGGAAATTGCAACTGAAACAAGACATCCTAGCTAGTCTTTCAAGCGGTGTGGGAGACTCAGCACACAGAAGCTAGGAAAGCTACCTTCCTTTGTGGAAGGAAAGGCAACAGCGTGTGTGTTTTCAGGCCTCTATCTAGCAGGAACTGTCTAGTTTCTAAGATGTGAGACCTTCCGTCTTGCCCAGAGGATCTAATTTCCAGAGTAAGGGTAGTGTATCTGCCTGCACTTTCCAAGACTTGCAAACACAATTCCTCCACCATTCTAGGACTACCCATGAGGAAGCAATTTGTGTGAGTGTGTCTGAGAGTGCTAGGTGCCATACTGTGTTCATCCACTAGACGTGACACTCCACTGAAAATGGGCCCACAGCAAGCACTTGCGAGTCTCCCACTTGCTTCAGAAATGCCAAAGGGTTGAGTAAAGCTAGCACTGTCAGAAGTGAGAAAACAGCAATTGGATGGATTTTCAAGCAGTTGCTAGGCCGCCCCAGTTTAATACCGACCGAGAGAAAAATGCAAATTTTGCCATCAAGGTCCTATATTCAGGTTGACACTTATGGTGTGTCCCTACAGTTTCCCAGATATTTCAGGACAGGCCTACATTCTCTGAATCACTCCTACAGAAGAAATTTGATGGAAAAGATGTTTGGATGTTGGTTTGCCATACCCAGTGAGTGAGTTTGCCATACCCTCTGATGCTGGGAGGGATTGGGGGCAGGAGGAGAAGGGGACAACAGAGGATGAGATGGCTGGATGGCATCACTGACTCGATGGACGTGACTCTGAATGAACTCTGGGAGTTGGTGATGGACACGGAGGCCTGGCGTGCTGCGATTCATGGGGTTGCAAAGAGTCGGACACGACTGAGCGACTGAACTGAACTGAACTGAACTGAACTTGCCATACCCTGTGAGTGTGGGGACCTTCACTACATTCTCAAGCTCAGGGGAAATTGTGAGTGCAAAAAGACCTTGCAAACAAATGCTTTCTAGCAGTGGGTATCACTCAGCACACAGTGTGATGTGAAAGCAATCTTCCTTCGAGGAAGGAAAGGTATCAACAAAGAGTGTATTTTTCTAACTCTATCTTGCAGCAACTGTTTCACTTCTAAGACGTGAAACCTCCAGGCCTGCTTCGAGAAATTAAATTCAAGAGTCAGGGCCGTGTGTCTCTCTGCACTTTCCAAGCCTTGCAAACACATTCCTAGGTTATAGCGGTACTACCCATGAGGAAGCAGGCTGCGGGAGTGTGTCTGGGATTGCTGGGTCCCTTACTATGTTTACCCAGATGAGGTGACATTCCACTGGAATTGGGCCAGTGGCTAGAAGTTGTGCGCCGCCTCCTTGCATCAGAAATCCCAAAGGGAGGACCAAAGCTATCTCTATCAGAAGGAAGAAAACAGCAATGCATGGATTTTCAAGCAGTTGCTATGGCACAGAATTTTAGGGACAACCTAGAGAAGAAGGTGAATTTTACCACCAAGGTCCTGTATCCAGGTTCCAACACAGGTTGTGTCCCCTCAATACCCAAGAAATTGACAAAAAGACCTAGGCTCTCTGGATTTCTTGTAGAGAGAAAACGTGATAGAAGGACGTTTGGATGTTGGTTTGCCTTTCCCTGTGAATGTGCTGGCCCTCCCTACGTCAACATTGTTAGGGGAAATTTCTTCTGAAAAATGACCACCAAGCAGGCGTTTTCAATCAGTGTGTGAGTGTCAGGACACACAATGCTGGGAAAGCTATGTTACTTCAAGGAGGAAGAAGCGTCAACAGAGAGCGTGTTTTCAGGCCTCTATCTAGCAGGAACTGTCTTGCTTCGAAGATGTGAGAGCTCCAGGTTTACCCAAAGGACCTAGCTTCCAGAGACAGGGCAGTGTGTTTCTCTGACCTCTCGGCACCTTGTAAACACAGTCCTAGGTCATGCTGGGACTAGCCATGAGAGAGCAGTCTGCGGGAGCGTGTCTGAGAGGGCTGGGTGCCATACTGTGGTCACTTCATTGAGGTGACATTCCACTGCAAATGAGCCCAAGGCGAGGAGTTGGGGGCCGCCTGCTTGCTTCTGAAATCCCAAAAGCAGGAGCAAAGCTAGCTCTGTCAGAATGAAGAAAACAGCAATTGGATGGATTTTCAAGCAGTTGCTAGGCCGCACCACATTTGGGGCCTCCCCACCAAGAGAAAAATGCAAATTTTGCCCCCAAGGCCCAGTATCCAGGTTGACACACAGGGTGTGTCCCTGCAGGATCCAAGAATGTTCCAGACAGACCTAGGCTCACTAGATCTCTCCTGCAGAGGAAACAAGATGGAACAGACATTTGGATGTTGCTTTGATGTTCACTGTGAGTGTGGGCCCCCTCCCTACTAACAGGGCCTCAGGGGACATTGCCACTAAAAAAACGATCTTCAGGCAAGCGCTTTCCAGTGCTGTGTGCCTCTCAGCACGCAGGAGGCCGGGAAAGCTATCTTCCTTTGAGGAAGGAAGACATCCAGAGAGTGTGTTTTCAGGCCTCTATCTTACAGCAACTGTTTCACTTCTAAGACGTGAGACCTCCAGGCCTGCTCCAAGGACCTAAATTCCAGCATCAGGGCCGTGTGTCTCCCTGCACTTTCCAAGCCTTGCAAACACATTCCTAGGTCATACCAGTACTGCCCATGTGGAAGCAGGCTGTGGAAGTCTTTCTGAGAGGGTTGGGTGCCATACCATGGTCACCTTGTCAAGATGTCATTCCAGTACAAATGGGCCCCAGGCAAGGAGTTTCAAGCTGCCTGTTTGCTTCAGAAATCCTAAAGGGTGGAGCAAAGCTAGCTCTGTCAGAAGGAAGAAAACAGCAATTGGATGGATTTTCAAGCAGTTGCTAGGCTCTACCGCGTTAGGGCCCCGGAGAGAAAAATGCGAATTTTGCCCCCTAGGCCCAGTATCCTGTGTCCCCATAGGATCCAAGAATGTGTCAGACAGACCTTGGTTCTCTGCATCTCACTACAGAGAAAACGTGATGGAATAGATGTTTGGAAGTTGGTTTGCCTTTCCCTGTGGGTGTGGGGGCCTTCCATACAGAGGCACCTTCAGGGGAAATTGCTTCTATAAAATGACCTGCAAGCAAGAGTTTTCAAGCAGTGTGTGACTCTCAGGACACAGAATGATGGGAAAGCTATTACCCTTCGACGCAGTGAAGACATCAACAGCAAGTGTGCATTCAGGCCACTATCTTTCAGGAACTGTCTAGCTTCTACAATGTGAGAACATCAGCATTGCCCAGAAGAGCTGAATTCCAGGGACAGGGCAGTGTGTTTCCCTGCACTTTCTGAGTCTTGTAAACACATTCCTCATTATACCAGGACAGCCCATGAGGAAGCAAGCTGCGGGAGTGTGTCTTGGATTGCTGGGTCCCTTACTGTGGTTACCCGGACGAGGTGACATTCCACTGGAATTGGGCCAGTGGCTAGGAGTTGCGCGCCGCCTGCTTGCATCAGAAATCCCAAAGGGAGGACCAAAGCTATCTCTGTCAGAAGAAGGAAAACAGCAATTGGATGGATTTTCAAGCAGTTGCTATGGCACAGAATTTTAGGGACAACCTAGAGAAGAAGGTTGTGTCCCCTCAATACCCAAGAAATTGACAGAAAGACCTAGGCTCTCTGGATCTCTTGTAGAGAGAAAATGTGATGGAAAGGATGTTTGGATGTTGATTTGCCTTTCCCTGTGAATGTGCTGGCCGTCCCTACATCAACATTGTTAGGGGAAATTTCTTCTGAAAAATGACCACCAAGCAGGCGTTTTCAAGCAGTGTGTTAGTGTCGGGACACACAATGCTGGGAAAGCTGTGCTACTTCAAGGAGGAAGAGGCATCAACAGAGAGCATGTTTTCTGGCCTCTTAGCAGGAACTGTCTTGCTTCGAAGATGTGAGAGCTGCAGGTTTACCCAGATGACCTAACTTCCAGAGACAGAGCAGTGTGTTGCCCTCCCATTCCGTGCCGTGTAAACACATTCCTAGGTCATGCTGGGGCTAGCCGTGAGGGAGCAGGCTGTGGGAGTGTCTGGGAGTGCTGGGTGCCATGTTGTGGTTACCCAGACGAGGTGACTTTCCACTGGATAAGGCTCAGAGGCTAGGAATTGTGAGCCAGCTGCTTGTTTCAGAAATCACTATGGGGGAAGCAAATCTATTGCTGTCAGAAGTAAGAAGACAGCAATTGGGTGGATTTTCAAGAAGTCACCAAGCTGCACTGGTTTAGGGCCAACAGAGGGAAAAATGTCAATTTTGCCACCAAGCCCTGGTATCTAGGTTCACACTCAGGATGTGTCCCTGTAAAATAAAAGAATTTTCCAGACCGACCTAGGCTCTTGGGATCTCTCCTACAGAGAAAACATGATGGAGCAGATGCTTGGATGCTGGTTTGCATTTGCACAGGAATATGGAGGCCTTCCCTATGGCCACACCGTCAGGGTAAATTGTTGCCAAAAAATGACCTTCAAGGAGGTGTTTCTGAGCAGTGTGTGACTCTCAGCATACAGAATGCTGAGAAAGCTATGTTCCTTCAAGGAAGGAAAGTGAAGGCTTTCCTTGAGAGCTTTAACAGAGAGTGTGTTTTCAGGCCTCTATCTAACAGGAACTCTCTACCTTCTGAGATGTGGGACCTTCCGGTTTGTCTCAAGGACCTAACGTCCAGAGAGTCCGGGCAGTGTGTTTCCCTGTACTTTCTGGGCCTTGAAAACACATTCCTACGTCATACTGGGACTGTCCATGAGGAATCAGGCTGCAGGAGTGTGTCTGGAAGATCTGGTTGCCTTACTGTGGTTTCCCAGATGAGGTGGCATTCACTGGAAATGGGCCAGTGCCTAGGAGTTGCGAGCCGTCTCCTTGCTTCAGAAATCCCAAAGTGTGGAGTAAAGCTATCACTGTCGGAAGTAAGAACACAGCAATTGGATGGATTTTCAACCAGTTGCTAAGCCGCAACTTTTCAGGGCCAACTGAGGGAAAATTTCGAATTTTGCCACCAAGGTCCAGTATCCGGGTTCACACTCAGTATGTGACCCCTCCAGAATCCAAGAGTTTTACACACAGACCTGGGCTTCCTGGATCTCTGCAACAGAGAAAATGTGGTGGAACAGAGAGACGTATGGTTGTCGGTTTGCTATTTTCTGTGAGTGTCAGGGCCTTCCCTAAAGGCACACAGTCAGGGCAAAAGGCTATTGAAAAATGACCTTCAAGCAAATGTTTTCAAGGAGTGTGTGACTGTCAGCACACAGAATGATGGGAAAGCTGTGTTACTTCGAGGAGAAAGAGGCATCAACAGAGAGTGTGTTTTCCAGTCTCTATCTGGCAGGAACTGTCTTGCTTTGAAGATGTGAGAGCTGCAGTTTTACCCAGAGGACCTAACTTCCCCTGGATAGGATAGTGTGTTTCCCTGCCCTTTCCACGCCTTATAAACACATTTCTAGGTCATGCTGAGACTGATTATTAATATTTTAATTCAAGTTATTCATATAAATTAGTTGCTCTGATTCTGTTGGAGATGTGATATAGAGATTTCGGGACGTGTCCTCACATGCTTCTCTTTTTTCAATTGACAGAAGGAGGAAGCGAAGTGAGAAGGAGGTTTATGCTGTGAGTGCCGCTCCCATGCCTGTGCATTTTTGATACAGTAAGCTTAGCCCCATAGGGATATAGGGTGTTTGTATGGCTGAGCTACTGGTTCTATAAATGTGCCACCTAAGAAACTATTTTGGCTGCATAGCTTGCCAGTCGTTCAAAACCCAAACAGGCATAGCTAATCCACTCTCCCAGCAACCACACAGCAGGCTGTAGTGACTACAGGGCCATTATTCCCTCCAGCCAGGCATAAAAATAGAGGCTGAGTATACAAGGAGGTTTGTTTAATGGTTACAATCAGAGCCCACGTAACTAAGACCCACAGGGATCAAAAGAGGGAATTCTTTAAGCTATGTGGAGTTAGTGCTTCCTGAGAGAGAAAAACTATCATTACTTGGAGAGATTTTGTTCCTCAGCCGTTGGTGAATCCATGACTGAGTTCATGTCCAGGGTTAAGCAGATCTGCTAAACACTTCTTTAATGATCACTTTCAGATGAAGGACTTGAAATTTAACTTTATCCAACTTTGTCAACATGCAAGATAAATATTTATTTTCTTCTAAAACACGTTATTTAACAAAGATAGTTTAGGTAGAGAAAATCTTTCTAATTCTCTTTGGTAATCATTGCACCTTGTGTGAAATGACTGCCAAGTGCAGAAGCTGAAGGTGAGGTAGGAGATATGTGTGCTCCAGCTTAGAAGCTTCCTGTTTGTACCTTGAAGTAGACATAACAAGAAAAGGGTAAATAGTCAGGCTTTGTCTCCTGAGGACATGTTAAGACAACAGTCATAGCAGAAACAGAGAGGGGCTAAACCCTGATTTGGGGTGAAAGATCAGTAGGTGGTATATCTCCCATCCTTGGGGCAAGGGGAACATTGCACATGCACAGAAAGGCTCCTTGAGGGTCAAAGGAAGGGGCCACCACCCTAGGATAGGTGATGCCAAGGCCATCCTGCTGGCCTTTGGGCTGGAATCCATCCTGGAAAAAAGCTGCACATGCGTGTTGGAGAGGCGCCCAGGGCAGGGCAGGTGTGGAAATAGAAACCGGACAACTAACCAAAGGTAAACAAAGACCCAGAAGAACTGCTGTATATTAATGATTTAACCACCTCTTTCCTGGGCGCCTCCTCCTTAGGGAGCTGCCCACCGGCTTACACTCCTGTGTATATTTCTGCCCTGCTTCTGTCTGAAACAAGCAAACTTCCCCTGTGTGCTCTCCCACTTGTTGTGCTTTGTCTCTAATAATAAGTTTTGTACCTGGTTTCACAGGTTTTTTTCTCCTTGAGAAATGCATTTTTCAATGGGGGCAAGGGCCAGAGGACTTTTGCTTCCAGCCTATAGCCCCTGGTAGAGTGGTGGCTACCTTTCCCAGCTTTTATTCAAGCTGCTCAGGCTCAATCCCTGGGCAAGGAACTAAGTGCAAAAGCACTTCATTCTAATTGAACTCCAGCTTATTCTATTAGATTACCATTTTCCTAAAAACACACTTAAGTATGGTTTACCTCTTATTTTTCAAAATATCCCACTCAGGGAATCTGAAGACCAATACTATATGCATGAACAATATAAAAGTGTCAATATTCAATTCCTTTGACCTAGAAAAATATTTAAATTTCAGAACAACTTTTTTAATGATTGCAAAATGAGTACAAGATCAAGAAAATAAAAAATAGAAAAAAGAAAAAGTCAACTACATATAATTTTATTTGTAGAGATGAATGTATTTACCAATTTACCATCTTTCTTATTATCTATTAAAACATATTTGTATATAATTGTGATCATTTTCTCTAAAAATATCATAGTTTTCACTTAATATATTTACCAAAAAATCTTCTTTAATAGTTGCATTAAACATATCTATGAATATATCACAATTTATTTAGTCAAGCTGCTATTGTGTGTGTGTTCCCATGCTCATGAGAACTTGCGGACATATAACATATTTACATAAAGGATTCCAAAATGCTTTTTACCCAGAGCAACTAAACACCTCTAATAGAAACTCTTGGTTAAATATTAAGTAAAAATAAATACATAAGCATTTAAAACAGACCGCAAATTTTTACTTCTGTTAGAGGCTTAGCTAGAATGGAGACATACACTTACACAGTTTTATCATTAACATTCAGTACAAAAAAGATCTTCATGACCCAGATAATCACGATGGTGTGATCACTCACCTAGAGCCAGACATCCTGGAATGTGAAGTCAAGTGGGCCTTAGGAAGCATCACTACGAGCAAAGCTAGTGGAGGTGATGGAATTCCAGTTGAGCTATTTCAAATCCTAAAAGATGATGCTGTGAAAGTGCTGCCCTCAATATGTCAGCAAATTTGGAAAACTCAGCAGTGGCCACAGGACTGTAAAGGTCAGTTTTCATTCCAATCCCAAAGAAAGGCAATGCCAAAGAACGCTCAAACTACCACACAATTGCACTCATTTCACATGCTAGTAAAGTGATGCTCAAAATTCTCCAAGCCAGGCTTCAGCAATACGTGAACCATGAACTTCCAGATGTTCAAGCTGGTTTTAGAAAAGGCAGAGGA
>SJYV01049899.1:1876155-1915092 GCA_006410875.1 Neotragus pygmaeus | reverse complement strand
GATCGAACATACACTGTCTAGGTTGGTCATAACTTTTCTTCCAAGGAGTAAGCATCTTTTCATTTCATGGCTGCAGTCACCATCTGCAGTGATTTTGGAGCCCAAGAAATTAGTCTCTCACTCTTTCCATTGTTTCCCCATCTATTTGCCGTGAAATGATGAGACCAGATGCCATAATCTTAGTTTTCTGAATGTTGAGTTTTAAGCCAGCTTTTTCACTCTCCTCTTTCACTTTCATCAAGAGGCTCTTTATTTCCTCTTCACTTTCCACTATAACGGTGGCGTCATCTGCATATCTGGAGTTATTGACGTCTCTCCTGGCAATCTTGATTCCAGCTTGTACTTCATGCAGCCTGGCATTTCACGTGATGTACTCTGCCTATAAGTTAAATAAACAGGGTGACAATGTACAGCCTTGATGTACACCTTTCCTAATTTTGAACAAATCCATTGTTCCATGTCTAGTTCTAACTGTTGCTTCTTGACTGGCATACAGATTTAAATTAATTTAAATTAATTGATTTTAAAATTTTGCATGCTAGTGAGTTTATGTTTAAAATCCTTCAAGCTAGGCTTCAGCAGTATGTGAACTGAGAACTTCCAGATGTACAAGCTGGATTTAGAAAAGGCAGAAGAACCAGAAAATAAATTGCCAACATTCTTTGGATCAAAGAGAAAGCAAGGGAATTCCAGAAAACTATCTACTTTTGCTTCATTAACTACACAAAAACCTTTGACTGTGTAGATCACAACAAACTGTAAAAAATTCTTACAGAGATAGGAATACCAAATCACCTTACCTGTTTCCTGAGAAACCTGTATACAGGTCGAGAAGCAATAGTTTGAAGCTTACATGGAACAACTAACTGACTGTTTCAACACTGGGAAAGACATAAGACATGGCTGTATATTGTCACCTTGTTTATTTAATGTACATGCAAAGTACATCATATGAAATGCCAGGTTGGATGAATGACAGGCTGGAACTCAAGATTGCCAGGAGAAATATCAACAACAGCAGAAAATGAAGAGGAACTCAGACCCTCTTGAAAAAGGTGAAAGATGAGAGTGAAAAATCTGGCTTAAAACTCAACAATCAAAAAACCAAGGTCACGGCATCTGGTCCCTTTACTTCATGGCAAATAGAAAGGGAGAAAGTGGAAGCAGTGACAGATTCTGTTTTCTTGGGCTCCAAAAGTACTGCAGCCATGAAGTTAAAAGATGCTTGCTCCTTAGAAGGAAAGCTATGACAGACCTAAGCAGCATATTAAACAGCAGAGACTTGACTTTGCCTACAAAGCTCCATTAGTCAAAGTTATGATTCTTCCAGTAGTCGTTTAAGTCGTTGGACCACGAAGAAGGCTGGATGCTGAACTGTGGTCCCAAGGGAAGACCCTTGAGAGTCCGTTGAACAGCAAGGAGATCAAACCAATCAATTCTGAAGGAAATCAACCTTAAATATTCATTGGAATAGCTGATGCTAAAGCTGAAGCTCTGATAGTTTGGCCATCTAATGTGAAGAGCCAACTCATTGGAAAAAACCCTGATGCTGGGAAAGATTGAAGGCAAAAGAAGAGGGTGGCAGAGGATGAGATGGTTAGATAGCATCACCAATTCAATGGACATGAATTTCAGCAAACTCTGGGAGATAGTGAAAGACAAGGAAGACTGACATGCTGCTGTCTGTGGGGTTGCAGGGAGTTGGACAAGACTTTGCAACTGAACGACAAATAATTGATTTACAATGTTGCCTTAGTTTCTGGTGTACAAAGCAATTCAGTTGTTCATAAATACACCTATATTCTTTTTCATATTATTTCACATTATATTTTATTACCAACACAAGATATTGAATATCGTTCCCTGTACTATACAGTAGTACCTTGTTGTTTATTTCATATTCAGTAGCTTATATCTCCCAATCACAAACTCCTAATTTATTCCTCCCCCTAGCCTCTACTCTCCCCTTTGGTAACCACAAGTTTGTTTTCTATATCTCTGAGTCATTCTGTTTTATAAATAAGTTCATTAGTATCATATTCGAGAATCCATATATGTCATATTATATGATATTTGTCCTTCTTTTCTGACAAATCATTGTATGTGGTAATCTCTAAGTCCATCCAAGTCACTGCAAAAGGCATTATTTCATGCTTTTTTATGACTGAGATGTGATCTATACACTTATATGCTTCTATGTCTTGGCTATTGTAAATAGTACTGCTACAAACTTTGGGGCACATGTTTCTTTTGAATTAGAGTTTTTATGATAGATGTCCTAGAAGCAGGGTTGCTGGATCATATGGTAACTCTAATTTTAGTGTTTTAAGGAACTTCCATACGGTGGAGTGGCTGAACCAATTTACATCCCCACCAACAGTGTAGGAGGATTCCTTTCTCTCCACACCCTCTCCAGCATTTGTTATTTGCAGATGTTCAAGATGGTTTTAGAAAAGGCAGAGGAGCCAGAGATCAAATTGCCAACAACCGCTGGATCACGGAAAAAGCAAGAGAGTTCCAAAATACCGTCTATTTCTGCTTTATTGACTATGCCAAAGCTTTTGACTGTGTGGATCACAATAAACTGTGGAAANCACTGAAAAAGACTCTGATGCTGGGAGGGATTGAGGGCAGGAGGAGAAGGGGACTACCAAGAATGAGATGGCTAGATGGCATCATGGACTCGATGGACATGAGTCTGAGTGAACTCTGAGAGATGGTGATGAACAGGGAGGCCTGGCGTGCTGCGATTCATGGGGTCGCAAAGAGTCGGACACAACTGAGCGACTGAACTGAACACCTCGGATAGAGTAACACTCCCTAAAACTTGCCTGGAATACCTAGTGAGACTGCTTCAGGAGCAGGAATGCTGAGAAAGCTCACTTTCTTTTGCAAGACTGGCACACATTCAGTTGATGTTAAAATAGAATTACACATCTGTTGCATTTGTCTTGGTATTTGAGTTTTTAAATCAGAACCGGCTATCCCAGAACATCAGGATCTCTGAAGTTTGTATTAAATGCCATTGCTTCGAGAGTGACCTGCACATTTGGTTTTGGTGTGGATGGTTTTCACCCCTAGAGGCTCCTTCACCTCTCTCCTGCTCCAGGTCCTCTGGAACGTCCTGGCCCTCGTGTTCCATCTCATTTCTGTTTCCAGCCAGCGCCTCTTCCTCCCCGCTGTGTCACTTGCCCAGCATACCTGCCAAATACATCTCAGCCCTTCAGGGCCCATGTAATTGGCACTGTGGCAAAGGAAGTGGTTTTCAAACTGCTGTTAATTTTTTGAAGCATTGAGAACTCCCTTTTGTTTTTTTTTTAATGCTCTCTTACACAGATACTGAAGACACAGAAGATGGGTGCAGGTGGAACTGCTCAGGCGACACTGAAGGGGCCAGGGCCGTCCCTGCTCCTTGGCTGAGGCCAAGTGTCTGAGGGTCTCGCTGCTAACACAGTGCCCCTAGAGAAATTGGTAGCGGAGTAGAGAGAGCACAGACTCCATCACTTACTAGACATGTGCTTAAGGCAGGTCGCCCTGGTTTTCAGTTTTGTCATCTTTAAAATGGAAATGATAGCTATACCTACCCGCTTCACCACCACCACCTTCCCAGGGCCCCCCCACNAGGTCAAGAAGCAACAGTTAGGTCCTTCCAGGTGGACTTCACAAGACTGGACGACGGAAGGGAAGCACACAGGGACTGTCCCCTCTGCTGCGACACCCCCCCATTCTCCTTAGGAACTCAGGGACCTCCCGAGCATCGCTTGGGGTCAGATTGGGAACTGTGGCTTTGGACGCGTGTTTGCCTACACCAACCAGTGATAAGACCATCTTGGATTTCACAAGAATCAGACTTGTGCAGAGAAGGGTCCATTGTGGAAGCCTTAATTGATTGGATCTGGCTGGCTGCCAAGAAAGCAAGAGAAGCATGAGAGGTATTACCATTGAAAGACTTAGCAGAGATCAAGCCCTGAGCCTTTGCAATGGGAGCAATGACCCCAAGACCCTAGACTATCAGAGAACTAACCCTTACGGGGTATCAAATAGTGAGAACTCGCACAAAGGAAACCACTGTAATAAAAGACCCAGCATCCCCCAACCACCAATAGCACCCTGTGCAGAACGCCTCATCTAAACAACAAACAAAACAAAAATACAAACCCAGTGATCAGCATACAGGATTACCACTTCACTCAACCTTGCCCATCAGAGGAGAAACAAACAAACAAACAAAAACTCAGCACAAATCTCACCCTATAGGAAGCTTACACAAATCACTGGACCAAATTTAAAGGGAAGAAACCAAAAGGAAGAAAAGATTCAAGCTTGAAGCTTGGGACAGCAGACCTCAAACACAATAAATTAAAAATAATAATAATAATAAAGAAAAGGCAGAGAAATATTACACAACTGAAGGAACAAACTAGAAACACAGAAGTCCAAATAAATGAAAAAGAAATAAGCAAACTACCTGAAAAAGAATTCAGAATAATGATAGTAAAGATGATCAAAAACCTGGAAAGCAAAATGGAGAAAATGCAAGAATCAACTAACAAAGACCTAGAAGAATTAAAGAATAAACATGCANAGTCCAAATAAATGAAAAAGAAATAAGCAAACTACCTGAAAAAGAATTCAGAATAATGATAGTAAAGATGATCAAAAACCTGGAAAGCAAAATGGAGAAAATGCAAGAATCAACTAACAAAGACCTAGAAGAATTAAAGAATAAACATGCAGAAACACACAACACAATTACTGAAGTTAAAAATACTCTAGAAGGAATCAATACCAGAATATCTGAACCAGAAGAACAAATCAGTGAGCTGGAAGATAAAATGGTGGAAATAACTTCTGAAGAGCAGGATAAAGTAAAAAGAATGAAAAAAACTGAGGATAGTCTCAGAGACCTCTGGGACAACATCAAATACACCAACTTTCAAGTAATAAGGGTCCGAGAAGAAGAAAGGGTATGAGAAATTTTTTGAAGAAATTATAGTTAATTTTCCCAATATGGTAAAGGAAACAGAAAGTCAAGTCCAAAAGTTACAGAGTCCCATACAGGATAAACCCAAGGAGAAACATGCCAAGACACATACTAATCAAACTAACAAAGANGGTGTCTTATGTTCAAGCTTTTCATGTGATAGCTATCCCACAGTCTGGTTTGCTAGCCCAAGTTAGTTTGCTCTGGGTATGCGTGGGACGTTTTGGTCCGCTTCTTAAAAATCACTGCAGCCCGCACCTCCCGTGCCTCCCTGCCCAGCCCCCACTTGCTATTGGCGGATGCAAGTGTCTGCGCTGCTTCTCTGCTGGGGGAGTTACTGTTGGACTCATAATCTGTTGGTTTTAANTGGGACGTTTTGGTCCGCTTCTTAAAAATCACTGCAGCCCGCACCTCCCGTGCCTCCCTGCCCAGCCCCCACTTGCTATTGGCGGATGCAAGTGTCTGCGCTGCTTCTCTGCTGGGGGAGTTACTGTTGGACTCATAATCTGTTGGTTTTAATTATTTTTCCTTCCTGCTATGTTGCCCTCTGTGCTTCCAAGGCTCGCCACAGACTCGGCAGTGAGAGTGTTTCCTGGTGTTTGCAAACCTCTTTTCTTAAAATTCCCTTCCCGGGACGGGACTTCCTTCCCAGGATGGAGCTCCCTCCCTACCTCCTTTGTCTCTTTTTTCATCTTTTATATTTTTTCCTACCTGTTTTTGAAGACAATGATCTGCTTTTCTGGGTGCCTGATGTCCTCTGTCAGCATTCAGAAGTTGTTTTGTGGAATTTACTCAACGTTGAAATGTTCTTTTGATGAATATGTGAGGGAGAAAGTGGTCTCCCCGTCCTATTCTTCCACCATTTTAGGACCGCCCCCTAAAGTTTTAATCTATCTGAAGTCTATCTGTATATAAGATGTGATGTAGGCTTCTAAGCTTATTTTCTTCTAAATGGATAGCCAAGTTGCTGGAATCTTTTAAGTAAACCGTGATTTTCCTATAGAATTAAATTTTTGTCACATGCGAAATTCTCCTGCTTGGTGGGATATATTTTGGACACTATTCCACTTCTCTGGTCTATCTGTACTTTTTGTGCCAAATAACACTGCAATCAACAGTTATTTAAAGACTAAATGAGAGGATAAAGGAAATAAGCTGCAATTTTTACAAACCAGTGAAAATAAAGAAAAAGAGAAAACAGAGTAGCATATATAATAAAGCAAAATCAGATAGAAGTCTCCTGTCAGACTAAATGTGAGAGTTTCTTTCTTTCAAGCTTTGCTGCTCTTGTCTCCAGTGTGGCTAACACAGGTCAGCAAATCACTTGGAGAGTAACATTAAGTATTTAACTATTTTATATCATTAACAGTTGATAATTTTTTACAAAAACATGGTTTATCAGGGCTACTTTGGTTTTTTTTTTTTTTTTTGAAAAATCAACATTACGGTAAAGCAAATCTTTTTTTAGACTGAAGATACTGAACTGATGTCATTATTTCTACTAAATGCCCACAAAGATTTTTTAGTTGACATTATGTTAACTAAAGAGTGGGGCTTCCCTGTAACTCAGATGGTAAAGACTGCTTGAAATATAGGAGACCTGGATTTGATCCCTGGGTGAGGAAAATCCTTTGGAAAAGGGAATGCCAACCCACTCCAGTATTCTTGCCTGCAGAATNGCTTCCCTGTAACTCAGATGGTAAAGACTGCTTGAAATATAGGAGACCTGGATTTGATCCCTGGGTGAGGAAAATCCTTTGGAAAAGGGAATGCCAACCCACTCCAGTATTCTTGCCTGCAGAATCCTTGGACAGAGGAACCTGGGGTCAAAGAGTCAGACACTTCTAAGCAACTAACACTACTATTGCTACTATCTAAAGAATATTGGCAGGTGACTATCAACTAAGTGACAGCAGATAAGATTTTTTTAATAACATTATTTAGTCTGAAGAATATTGGTGGATAAAAATCAAATAAGTGACAGCTGTTCAGGGTACCATTTTATTACAGTCCCAGCAGCTTTAACAAAGTGATGTTTTCAACTAATCAGAAAAATGATTCAGCTCTTGCTGTTTTGTTCCATGTTGGATAACTTACATTCTACATATGGCAATCATTTCGAATGTGTCAAATACTGTGGTATATGAAGTATTTTTTCCACTCTTGTGGATTTGGGGTGGTTTTGTCACTACCATCACCATTGCTATAATTTTAGTGGTACTATCTTGGAACAAAATTTGTTAAAGGTAAAGTTACAGAAGCAACAAAGAAAATAATTCTTATAGAAATCAGGTATATTAGCTCACCTATTTTCACCCTATAACATCTTGGTAATGTCAGCTTTATTTAAGTAAAACTTTTCAGAAAGTTCATTTTCTCAAGTATATGTATCATTTGTTTAGTAAAATGGTTCATTAACAATATGAGAAAAGTAGAACAATAGGCATTTCTGTCATTCCTCAGCATCTAGTCCTGATTTCAGTTGGAGATTAAATTGCCTGATGCCTTCACTTTAATAATTGCTGAGGCTGGTTTTTATGAGGCTATCATGAAGAACGCTTCAAACTTTCAAGGGAATGTCATTTAAAAGACAGAAAATTAGATGTTGATATGGCTAAGTAATTGCTAATAATTAATTAAAATGAGTTTCAATTAGTGAGTTCTTTAATATCCCACCTCTTTCCTAAAAATGTTAATAGTCAATAGGAATTATTTTCAGCATTGTAGTTTTAACACACATACAAATAATGATCCTAGTCTATGTTTATTTTAAAAAAAAAAATAATCAAAAGCATCTACTTCATGCAGAGGAGATGCTATACTTCTATCACCATAATGGTGTGAAAATGTAATGATGTTTTCCTACAAAGGAAAATCTCTTTCCTTTGATGTTTGAGTTTGGCTTCCATTACCTAAGTAGGCTGAGAAGAAAACACATTACCCACACTATCAAAGATACCATGACTGAGCTGCTTGCAAGCATATACTTAATTGCAGGATTTAAAATGATGGGTCTGCTTTTGATTTTCATGATGACAACTCTTTACTAAAATAATAAAAGCAGTACTACCTAAAATTAGCAGATGCAATATTTTATTACTTCACAGAGGTATCCATAGAAAAAAGAAGTAGAAACCCTAAAGATGTTCAGTCTAAAGTATGAATCACTGTATGCTGTCATTTTTGTAAGTTTACCTTACTCTGAAACATTTAACTTGACATAAATATCTTAAACCTGTTTACACAAGGATAAAACTCCCATTTTTCCTAGAAAGATAAAATATAATCTAAATGATTACAGATTGAATGTATAAGATATTTTAATAGATGTTATACTTTTTCAATCCAGTTCAACTGGGATATTCCAAATTAAAAGGCATTCTGTAAAAATCATGTATGTCAAACATGGAAAGAAAGGGATAAATGATATATCATCGTGTGAAAGCAAGAGTAACCCATCTTGAAAGATCTTTGTGAGAATTAAGAATTATTTGCAATACTAAAGAATTATTTTCAGATTACTTTGCAAATAACACATTGCAAAGTACCTACTTCCAAAAGGATTGTATTGTTTATCAGCTTCATAGATAAGAACAAAATATAAAAAATAAAGATCTTGAGGTTTATAATATTTTATGGAAACAGGTTAGGGTGGGATAAATAAAAGAAGAAGGATAGAGTAAGAGAGAGAGAATGAGGGAGAGATGAAGATCTGTGTGGTGCAGAGGATAAGAAGGCTGGGTTGAGGCAGTGGGAAACCTACCTCAGCGGAAGCTGTTTGAGCTCCTCTGAATGTTTTCATCCCAGGGATGTCTTAGTGTTTGTGACAGTGATGCTTATCAGACCTTTCAATCAGTGATCAAAATAGAACTCTTTGTCAAAGAAATTGAATAAGCCATTACAGGAGCTCAGGTGGACTGATATATTCAGTGTGCCAGTGCATATTAGAATTCTGGGCATCCTAAATGAATTCTGACCAAGGAACCCCACATTGTGTGAATTCTGATTAAGTAGTGGGCAGAAACAGAGAACATTCATCAACTCCTGTACTTACATTGTACATTGGACCCTCAGAAGATGGAGATTTTGGTCTGATTCTGGAGTTTGAGTGGTCCTGCTGAGAACATAGCAGATAAGCATAGCCAAAATTTCCAGACTGCCCCTTTCTTGTAGAGACATAAACCTCTCAGAATCATTTAAATTCCATGAGGCTCATCAAAATAAAGCCAATCCATTCAGTGGAGTAGCTACTCTCCAGCTGGACATGCTAGTTACACTAGGGCCCAAATCTCTTCCTATTAGTACTTAATAAGATATTAAATAAGGAGATCAAACCAGTCAATCCTAAAGGAAATGAATCCTGAATATTCATTGGAAGGACTGATGCTGAAGCTGAAGTTGCAACACTTTGGCCATATGATATAAAGAGCTGACTCATTGGAAAAGACCCTGATGCTGAGAAAGATTGAGGGCAGGAGAAGGGGGAGACAGAGAATAACATGGATGGATGGCAATCACTGATGCAATTCACATCACTTTGAGCAAACTCAGGGAGATAGTGAAGGACAGGGAAGCCTGGCATGCTGCAGTTCATGGCGTCACAGAGAGTCAGACATGACTTGATGGCTAAACAACAACAACAAGATACTGAATATGTTGTTAATATATATGGTTGTAAGAACAAAGTTCTGGTATGCACCAGAGAGGTATCCTTTAAGCAACATACAGAATTAAATGACCCATCATCTTCCACACTGATATCATCCTAGACCCCTAAAGAAACCAATAGTTCACATTGGCTAGCCCTATGGATTTACTGGAAATGTCCATTCTTTCTTCATGGATATCAGTGATGGCTAGTTAACTGGCAATTTTTTTCTAAGTAATAAACATTAAGCAAAGCATCTAAAAATATGGCCTAATGGATATTTGGACTTATGTCAGAGCAGTTGGAGAATTTTACCATGTGTTTTCTTCATCACCTAGTCTACTTTCAGAGTCAACTGTGTACTCACACAATTTGTCCCCCAAATCAGGGTATTACTCTTCTGCTTCAAAACACACACTAGTCAAGTTTTCCTTCATTATCTTCTCTTATTTCTAGAGGAAAAAAAAAAAATCCTTGTTCATGAGGTTGACACTGTATAGCATATCATTTCATCAGATCCAAATGCAAGAAGTACAAAAGACTCCAAGTGAGAAATCTCAAATAAGAAAAAAATTGAGAGACTCCCTTATGAGTAAAAGGAGTATATACTCCCTTTCTGTATACTAAGAGAAGATTTATACATATGGAGAAGAATTTACAGTTAAATTAGTGATAAGTATGGAAGCAAAGATAATGCTCAAAATCCTTTAAGATAATTTTCCACAGTATGCGAACCAAGAACTTCTAGATGTATAAGCTGAATTTAGAAAAGGCAGAGGAGCCAGAGATCAAATTGCCAACACCCACTGGATCATAGAAAAAGCAAGAGAATTCCAGAAAAACATCTACTTTTGCTTCATTGACTATGCTAAAGCCTTCAGCTGTGCGATCACAATAAACTATGGAAAATTCTTAAAGAGTCTTAAAGAGATCTGAATACCAGACCACTTACTTGCCTCCTGAGAAATCTGTACGCAGGTCAAGAAGCAACAGTTAGGTCCTTCCAGGTGGACTTCACAAGACTGGACGACGGAAGGGAAGCACACAGGGACTGTCCCCTCTGCTGCGACACCCTCCCATTCTCCTTAGGAACTCAGGGACCTCCCGAGCATTGCTTGGGGTCAGATTGGGAACTGTGGCTTTGGACGTGTGTTTGCCTACACCAACCAGTGATAAGACCATCTTGGATTTCACAAGAATCAGACTTGTGCAGAGAAGGGTCCATTGTGGAAGCCTTAATTGATTGGATCTGGCTGGCTGCCAAGAAAGCAAGAGAAGCATGAGAGGTATTACCATTGAAAGACTTAGCAGAGATCAAGCCCTGAGCCTTTGCAATGGGAGCAATGACCCCAAGACCCTAGACTATCAGAGAACTAACCCTTACGGGGTATCAAATAGTGAGAACTCGCACAAAGGAAACCACTGTAATAAAAGACCCAGCATCCCCCAACCACCAATAGCACCCTGTGCAGAACGCCTCATCTAAACAACAAACAAAACAAAAATACAAACCCAGTGATCAGCATACAGGATTACCACTTCACTCAACCTTGCCCATCAGAGGAGAAACAAACAAACAAACAAAAACTCAGCACAAATCTCACCCTATAGGAAGCTTATACAAATCACTGGACCAAATTTAAAGGGAAGAAACCAAAAGGAAGAAAAGATTCAAGCTTGAAGCTTGGGACAGGAGACCTCAAACACAATAAATTAAAAATAATAATAATAATAAAGAAAAGGCAGAGAAATATTACACAACTGAAGGAACAAACTAGAAACACAGAAGTCCAAATAAATGAAAAAGAAATAAGCAAACTACCTGAAAAAGAATTCAGAATAATGATAGTAAAGATGATCAAAAACCTGGAAAGCAAAATGGAGAAAATGCAAGAATCAACTAACAAAGACCTAGAAGAATTAAAGAATAAACATGCAGAAACACACAACACAATTACTGAAGTTAAAAATACTCTAGAAGGAATCAATACCAGAATATCTGAACCAGAAGAACAAATCAGTGAGCTGGAAGATAAAATGGTGGAAATAACTTCTGAAGAGCAGGATAAAGTAAAAAGAATGAAAAAAACTGAGGATAGTCTCAGAGACCTCTGGGACAACATCAAATACACCAACTTTCAAGTAATAAGGGTCCGAGAAGAAGAAAGGGTATGAGAAATTTTTTGAAGAAATTATAGTTAATTTTCCCAATATGGTAAAGGAAACAGAAAGTCAAGTCCAAAAGTTACAGAGTCCCATACAGGATAAACCCAAGGAGAAACATGCCAAGACACATACTAATCAAACTAACAAAGACTAAACACAAAGAAAGAATATTAAAAGCAGCAAGGGAGAAGCAACAAGTAACGTAAAGGGAAACCCCATATACTTAACAGCTGATCTTTCAGCAGAAACTCTGCAGACCAGAAGGGAATGGCAGGATATATTTAAAGTACTGAAAGGAAAACATCTACGACCAAGATTACTGTACCCAGCAAGGATTTCATTCAAAACTGATGGAGAAATCAAAAGCTTTTAAAACAATTAAAAGTTAAGAGAATTCAGTACCACCCTATATGCATAAGACAGGATGCTCAGGGCTGATGCACTGGGATGACCCAGGGGGATGGGATGGGAAGGGAGGTGGGAGGGGGTTCAGGATGGGGAACACATGAACCCACGGCTGATTCATGTCAGTGTATGGCAAAAACACTACAATATTGTAAATTAGCCTCCGATTAAAATAAATAAATTTTTAAAAAAAAGAAAACATAAGATTGTGTAAAAAAAGAAAAGTAAGAGTTTACTATGTGGCCCACTATAGATAAGTAGATAAGAAAAGCTAGAAATGACATGATTTTTTAATGCAAGCCCAGAGAATTCATCTGAACAAAACTAACATACAACTATGCCAGAAAAGTGCATGTATATGAGGTCAAGAAGATCCCCTGGAGAAGGAAATGGCAACCCACTCTGGTATTCTTACCTGGAAAATTTTATGGACAGAGGAAACTGTCAGGTCCATGGTGTTGCAAAGTCAGACAACTGAGCACTATTCACACACAGGATGAGGTCAGTTGTGGTTAGTCAAAGTGAGCTAAATCTACATCTTATCAGTTATTTGTTCTTTGGCAAAATAATAGCAAACATTAAAATATTTTAAAAGTTGAATGTATTTACTTATAGATATCAGGAAGTGGNTCACACACAGGATGAGGTCAGTTGTGGTTAGTCAAAGTGAGCTAAATCTACATCTTATCAGTTATTTGTTCTTTGGCAAAATAATAGCAAACATTAAAATATTTTAAAAGTTGAATGTATTTACTTATAGATATCAGGAAGTGGTAAGGGAGAACAAGTGAAAGAGTGTTGTCATTCATAGCAAGCTCAATCTTACTTTAAGTTACTTTTTACATATATTCCTTATAAAATCATTTTTACATTTCAAAAAGCAACTTATTTAGGTCCATTTCATCCCCCATCCACTCAAACTCAAAATTCATACATCTCCTCTTCCAATAGTCCTTAGAAACTCAAAATATCCAGATGGTTTATTTAGCCTTGATTCTGTCTCTATGTCTTCAGAGTAAATCAAAACAAAACTTTGAAAGACAGTTTTTTAGCATTATATTGAACTGATTCATGATCTGATCTTCATAATATTTTTCAAGACTTCACAACTAGAAATAAATTTACATGTGTCAAAACATTTAGCATGTTTGATTTTCATGCTTTTCTTTCTGTCATAACATTAATTGAAAAATATGAATGCTAAAACCTCAAAACTTTTATTTTCCATTATTTTTGACACTCATATTTTTATTCATATCCCCAACTCCCCACCTCTTCAGTGTAGTGTGGGAACAGCAGAAGTTATTGAGAGCTGTGGAGTAAGCCAGAATTGAAATATTAACTCACTTGCTAATTCCAATCACATTAATTGCCTTACATTCAGTATTTAATGCATGTTGTTGCATTTATGCCTTGTCCTTTTCTGTCATTCATTCACTCACTCATTTAGTTATTGAAGCCCAGGAACTGTGATAACCACTAGAGAATTTCCATGTATTAACTCCTCAAATAGATTTGTGTTCCTATTAGATGAAGATCATGTGCTAAATTTGCTCAGAACTCCTTTATATAGTGCACAGCCTATAATAAATACATAATATCTCCTTAAAAAATAAACTTTCTCTTCTATCATTTGGATTTGGACAACATTGGACAGCAAACTCGGGGAAGTAGTGATGGACAGAGAAGCCTGGCATGCTGCAGTTCATGGGGTCTCAAAGAGTTGGATACAATTTAGCGACTGAACAACAACTTGTTATATAATTAAAAAATTAAGATATAATATTTATTATTCAGTCACTAAGTCATGTCCAACTCTCTGTAACCCCATGGGCTGCAGCACACCAGGCTTCACTGTCCTTCACCATCTCCTGGAGTTTGCCCAAACTCATGCCCATTGAGTCAGTGATGCTATCCAAACATTTTATCCTCTATCTCACCCTTCTCCAACAGAGACTGCTTCATGTGACTTTAGTTTCTTAAGTAGTTCTATCAGTCAGATTCAGAGTTAGTGACAATTTCAAATATCCCATGTGGATCAAACCCATTTGCTATACATAAGTAACAGCTCTAGTATTTTAGAAAGCTATGAAAAGTCACAAACAAAATATTCTTCCTGTCACCATTTATTAAATTACGCCAGGATTGACAGATTGCCACAGCTACCATTTAAAATATTAACTAAACTTCAAACTGTCCTTAAAGGAACATTTATACACACCACCCAAACCACATACAAAGTTAAACAAATGTAAGTAACAAAGCTGAGCTACACATTCAGACAGAATTTGAAATATGATATAAAATGTTAATTCAATGTGGCAAAGAAAGTAAATTTGAGAGGCTACATAACAGGTAGCCTTCTATAGGCATGGTGTATCTTGAAAGAGGACAATTCATAAATGAAAATGTTCTCGTGCTGATAGATGTTCCCAACACTTTTTTTTCCTTATATTCGGATATACAAAATACACAGCTTATCAGATAATACTATGTTGGTGTCAAATCATTAAGCTCTCTCTCTGTTTTTTTCCAAATATGTGTGATTCAACAAATTTTGGTCATCAAACGGTGGAAACAATGTTAGACTTTATTTTGGGGGGCTCCAAAATCACTATAGATGGTGATTGCAGGCATGAAATTAATAGATGCTTACTCCTTGGAAGAAAAGTTACGACCAACCTAGATAGCATATTCAAAAGCAGAGACATTGCTTTGCCAACTAAGGTCCGTCTAGTCAAGGTTATGGTTTTTCCAGTGGTCATGTATGGATGGGAGAGTTGGACTGTGAAGAAAGCTGAGCGCTGAAGAATTGATGCTTTTGAACTGTGGTGTTGGAGAAGACTCTTGAGAGTCCCTTGGACTGCAAGGAGATCCAACCAGTCCATTCTGAAGATCAGCCCCAGGTGTTCTTTGGAGGGAATGATGCTAAAGCTGAAACTCCAGTACTTTGGCCACCTCATGAGGAGAGTTGACTCATTGGAAAAGACTGATGCTGGGAGGGATTGGGGGCAGGAGGAGAAGGGGACGACAGAGGATGAGATGGCTGGATGGCATCACTGACTCAGTAGATGTAAGTCTGAGTGAACTCCGGGAGTTGATGATGAACAGGGAGGCCTGGCGTGCTGCAATTCATGGGGTCACAAAGGGTCGGACACGACTGAGCGACTGAATTGAACTGAACTGAGGATCCAAAACAGCTAAACCAAGAAGGATCTCAGTGACTTCTTAAATCCCATGGTGTGGGAGAACCCTAAAAGAGCTAAGTTGAGGCAAGGGTTAGGTCTCACACCTGAATAAGGACAAAGAGCTACTTAAAGCTTTAGAGGAGTCAATAACCTGGCTATCAAAACTTTATAAATTAACTTCCATTTACTTTATCTGGGTGGTTGTCTTTCATCTTCACTGCCAATGAAACCTGACATTTCATTCCTAGGAAAAAAACTTATGAGGCATAATGTGGTCACAATTGCTTCTTAAGCAATTATTATGAACAATATTCTGAGCCCGGCAGGGTAGGAAAGGCAAATATCTATAAAGCACAGATCTCTTAACAGCGCACAAGATACAGGAGACTATAAGACAAATTTCTGGAAGGTTAACAAGAAGCATAAGAGAAAATCATAGAAATACTCAGAAAGTCTGTCCAGGAGTTTTGACCAATGATGAAACTTGAATTCATAAACTGAATTTTCCTGGGACTTATATTTTAGTTAATTTACATATTCAAAATACTTTTTTCTTGTAACACAGCTGTCTTCTGATTAGATAAATTAGAAAACTTGAAAGAAGAATATGACAAATTAAAATTAGAAGAAAAAAGACTATCTTATTTTTACATCTTATTTTTCCTTACATATTATAAAATATATGTAACTTTGATGTATTTTGTGAAACAATACCTTAAAATACCATGATATTTTACTTGTTTACCAAAAAAGGGTGAAAATAATAATTGATAAAATGAACACCAGTTTAGTTCAGTCACTCAGTCATGTCCAACTCTTTGCGACCCCATGAACCACAGCACACCAGGCCTCCCTGTCCATCACCAACTCCCTGAGTCCACCCAAACCCATGTCCATTGAGTTGGTGACTCCATCCAACCATCTCATCCTCTGTCATCCCCTTCTCCTACTTCTTTGCAATTCAAAAGTCCCTTAAATTTGTTAGTCTAATAAATCACTGCATCAAGATGAACATACAATAGAGGTTATACCTCTGAGAGTTTATTTTGGAAAATAGGTTGGTCAGATATTATGATATTCAAACATTTGAAAGGTTTTTCTTTTCCCTGAATAACATATTATTTGGCATTATTTTCATCATTTGTATGTGAAATTTGACCCAAATTTGCTTTCTTATTTGTATAAAATTCTTTTGATATCACACTTGAAAGAAAGAAGATAATGATAAAGTAGAATCCTTTTTCTATAATAAACAAGCTAGAGATTAGCATCTTTTGATTATATTTTATGATGTGCAAATCCTAATTATACAAAGGTTTTCTTTAAATTACAGAGTGCCAAAGCCATGACAGAGAAGTTTAAAATAATTATTTAGTTTGCAAGCTGACTGAAATAAGAAAATATAAAATACTGTTCTTTAAACAAGAAGTATAAGGTGCTCTGAAATAAAAGGAAAAGAAAATAACTAATTGGCCAGGGTTTATAATAATGCCTCTTAAGGCAACAAAGAGGAGATAATGATCTTCACATACAGAGCTCTAGGGATGCTTAAAATTTAAACTATTGAGAATGTCGTTTCTCCCTCACCTTGCCTAGTGTTCTTAAAATAAAACATTTCCCTTTCATTGCTCAGATATGATAGTCATTATGTGTCCTTTAAATTGGTTTCATTAAAAACCATTTGCCTTAAAGGTGATTCAATATCAGAAAATCTGTTAATATACTACACCACATTAATAGACTAAAAGAGAGTAAAATATGTCTATTTCAATAGATATCAAATAGAAGCACTTTAAAAACTTCAGCATTCACAGAATAAGAATGTCCACTTTGCCACTGTAATTTAATATTTCCCCAAAAGTATCAGTCAATGAAAGGAAAAGAAATGGAAAGGTAAAATCTCCATGACCTTCAGATGAAATTTTACATACCTAGAAAACCTCAAGGAATTAATACAAAACTATAAGAAATAATAAGAAAATTCAGTAACAAAATTAATGCTCAAAACAATAATTTTTCCATGTATAAACTATGACTCATTAGAAAAGATAGTAGAAAGATATTATAATAGCAAAAAGATAAAACAGAACTTTTAATGTGAAAACTTATTTAAAGAAAATATTTGAAATTTATTGAAATACAAAAGAACTTTATTCATGGATACTAATACACAAAGTTAAAAAGATTCAATATATACTAACAGGATAATTTTGAAACCGTATAAAATAGCACTAAAAGAAATACAATGTGAGCATATCCAGAAAAATCATGAATAAGATGAAAGAAAGACTACTTACTATATATTACATTATATTATGAAGCAACAGTAATTAAATTGCCTTGGTACTAGGAAAATATTAGACAAATTGAACAAAATTGATACCAAAAATAATACAAAAATATACTTGACATTAAAGGTGATTTTTCGGTTTTTAAGGAAAAGGAATTTATTCAATAAATGAACTTGAGACAACTGTTTAGCTATTTGGAAAAAAATAAATGCAAATTTCTCCTTTATTTTACTCATCAAAATAAAAACCAAATAAATCAAAGAATTATTTAAAAATAAAAATATTAAATGAAAATTGTATTTGTCATTTTGGTGTATAGTAGAAGGCAATGGCACCCCACTCCAGTACTCTTGCAAGAAAATCCCATGGACAGAGGAGCCTGGTGGGCTGCAGTCCATGGTGTCGCAAAAAGTCGGACACAACTGAGTGACTTCACTTTCCCTTTTCACTTGCATGCATTGGAGAAGGAAATGGCAACCCACTCCAGTGTTCTTGCCTGGAGAATCCCAGGGACTGGGGAGCCTGGTGGGCTGCCGTCTATGGGGTCGCACAGAGTTGGACACGACTGAAGCAACTTAGCCACAGCAGCAGCAGCAGGCATTTGGAACTAGGAAACAAAATCAAAAAGTCATTGAAATGTGACTTCCCTGTTGGTCCAGTGGCTAAGACCCTGTGCTCCCAATGTAAGGGACACAGGTTCGATCCTTGGTCAGAGAACTGGATCCCACATGCCACAACTAAAAGGTCCTGAACACTGCAACAAAGATCATAGATCTTGTGTGCCCCAACGAAGACCCACACAGCATAATGCATAAATAAAATAAAGATTTTTTTTTAAGACGCTATGGTGAGAATGGATTGATAAATTCAACATTTGAGTATAGTAATAAAAATATCCTAAAGTCAAATGACAAACTACAGAATATTTTTTAATGCATGATAAAAATTATCTTAATTTAAAATTTTATAGAAATGANGACACGACTGAAACGACTTAGCAGCAGCAGCAGCATACATGTACATATATTTTAATTTTCTGGAAAAATCACAAGAAACTGTTCACAGTAGTTTCCTTAGTGGACAGGTTCTAAGAGTGGAGAGATATCTTTAGGTTGTCATCATAAACTGATTTCATGGAAATATGGTCCACTTTTTTCCTTTTTTCTATTAAAAAAATGATTTTTAAGTAATTTCTTTCTGTTACACAGATTCATGATAAAGGATGTAGATAAAATGCACCCTACGGAAGGCATGCGCTCAGTCGCTCAGCCATGTACAATCTTTTGTGACCCCAGGGACTGTAGCCTGTCAGGCTCCTCTGTCTACGGGATTTCCCAGGCAAGAATACTGGAGTGGGGTGCCATTTCCTTCTCCAGGGGATCTTCCCAACCCAGAGATCAAACTCACATCTCTTACATTAACAGATGATTCTTTACCACTGAGCCACCAGGGAGGTCCACCTGAGGCTTTTACATAATTATAATTTAATGTGGGTTCAAATTGTTAAGATACAGTGCCTATTTTCATGGTGCAAATACAATCTAGATGGAGAGCAAAAACAAATACAATGGTAACTATTTTACAGGCAAGACAGAGGACAGATGCCACTAGAGCAGTGGAAACAGCTAACTTGTTAGTTTTAAGGAATATTGTGTCCTGCTGGGCAAAGGCCAGAGAAAAGAGCAAGAAATAACTGTGCAGGATGAAGCAACTCTAAGCCTTTGAATAATTTTCAATCTTCTCTCTCCTTTGAAGCTTTACTAAGCTTTGGGGATAATTGATGTGGTGATGTTCTTTTCTTGTCTGGAAAAATATACAGGGCCATTATCCTAATCAACAAGAACTAAGAGACATGCAGATTTCCTAGGCAGAAAGTTACTTGCAGATGTCTCATATAACTCAATGCATCACATTATAACTCCAGCATTAACTTCTAAAATAAAAAGATTCAATAAATATGGCTAGCCATGCCATCTAAATTTTACAACTCACTAAAAAATGTTGACAAGATATGAACAAGTCTCTCTATATTTTCACCACCCATAGGTTAAAAAAATGAAAGTGAAAGTCACTCAGTCATGTCCCATGACTATATATGCGACCCCATGGACTATAAAGTCCATGGAATTCTCCAGGCCAGAATACTGGAGTTGGTAGCATTTTTCTTCTCCAGGGGATCTTCCCAACCCAGGGATCGAGCCCAGGTCTCCCGCATTGCAGGCAGATTCTCTACGAGCTGAACCACCAAGGAAGCCCAGGTTAAAAAATATCCTCGCTAATTTTTATTGCTACACAGTAGAAATTTTCAAGAAGTTATTTTCCTCAACTCTATTAATCACATATCATTTGGAATTTTTCTAAAAAATGTTCTATTCATCTGCCTCTAAGACTTTCTGTCGTTGAGGGATGCGGGAAGTGGGTTCAGGATGGGGAACACATGTACACCCATGGCAGATTCATGTCAATGTATGGCAAAACCAATACAATATTGTAAAGTAAACAAATAAATAAATAAATAAAACTGAGATGAAAACAAAAAGTGAGAAAGGAAATTCAAATGAAATATCCAAATGAAGAAGACATTTACTTACCTTACATCATTATCAGCTATAATATTCCCTTTTCTCTACCTGACTCTAACTTGAATTTCTACTCTTTCTGAGAATTTTCAGATTATGAGAAAGAAAATTCAATAAATAAGAGGCATTTTCCCCCAGGTCCTAGTGTAAACAAGATTTTGTGTGCACCTCCCAAAAGTGTGTTCTCTGTTTTCCCCAGTCCTATGGAAGCCTACAGCCAAATCCTCCTGGCAATAAGGGACATTTTAAACAATTGCTCTATTCATATTTTAATGCCTTCTTTTAAAATGATATTTGCAACCAGAAAATACACCAGTCTTAAACCATGCACTAGAGGAATTAGAATACACAGAAGAATACAAGAATACACAGAAAAATGATACAAAAAAAGTTTTAATGACCCAGATAATCATGATGCTGTGGTCACTCAACTAGAGAATGACATCCTGAAGTTTGAAGTCAAGCAGGTCATAAGAAGCATTTTTATGCACAAGAAAAGTGGAGGTGACGGAATTCCAGCTGAGCCATTGCAAATTTTAAAAGATGATGCTGTTAATGGGGGGGAAAGTGGAAGCAGTGAGATTTTCTTTTCTTGAGCTCTGAAATCACTGCAGCCATGAAATTAAAAGATGCTTGCCCTGTGAAAGGAAAGCTACGACCAACCTAGACAGCATATTAAAAAAGCAGAGACATTACTTTGCCAAAAAGTTCCATATAGTCAAAACTATGGCTTTTCCAGTAGTCATGTATGGATGTGAGATCAGAAAGAAGGCTGAGCACTGAAGAATTGATGCTTTTGAACTGTAGTGCTGGAGAAGACCCTTGAGAGTCCCTTGCACCGCAAGGAGATCAGACCAGTCAATCCTAAAGGAAATCAGTCCTGAATAGTCATTGAAAGGACTGATGCTGAAGCTCAGTCTCCAGTATTTTGGTCACCTGATACAAAGAACAAACTCATTGAAAAGACTTTGATGAGAGGAAACATTGAAGACAAAAGGAGAAGAGATCTGCAGAGAATGAGATGGTTAGATAGCATCAGTGTCAATGGACATGAATCTGAGCAAACTCCAGGTGACAGTGAAGGACAAGGAAGCCTGGCATGCTGCAGTCTATGGGGTCACAAAGAGCCGGACATGACTTAGCGACTGAACAACAAGAATTAGAAAAATACACTACATATTCCCCAAAGTGGGGGGAAAAAAACATAATTCTCAAATCCAGTTCTCCTGTTCCTTTTCTATTTGGTCTGTGTAAATAAGAGCTGCTGCTGCTGCTAAGTCACTTCAGTCGTGTCCAACCCTGTGCAGCCCGATAGACAGCAGCCCACCAGGCTCCCCCATCCCTGGGATTCTCCAGGCAAGAACACTGGAGTGGGTTGCCATTTCCTTCTTCAATGCATGAAAGTGAAAAGTGAAAGGGAAGTCGCTCGTCGTGTCTGATTCTTAGCGACCCTATGGACTGCAGTCTACCAGGCTCCTGCGTCCATGGGATTTCCCAGGCAAGAGTATCGGAGTGGGTTGCCATTGCCTTCTCCTAAGACCTGGTTAGGGAGAAATAAAACCAGAGACTAAAAATGCTTCCCTGAAGTCCTTGTTATTGTTGTTGTTAGTCATTAAGTCATGTAAACTCTTTGTGACCGCATGGACTCTAACATGCTAGGCTCCCCCATCCTCCACTGTCTCTCGGAGCTTGATCAGATTCATGCCCACTGAGTTGGTGATGCTATCTAACCATCTCATCCCCTCCTGGTCCCTTCTCCATTTGCCTTCCCAGCATCAGGGTCTGAAGTCACTGCCAGTGGCCAAAAAGAGGGGGATGTCTTATCTGCAGTTTCCTTTGGTAAAGAGGTCAAACTAGGTTTTTGTTTTCATAATTGGGAGAGGAAAAAAAAAAAAATCATGCATCTGTCTGTAGTGTCAACATTCTTTGAGGCTGGCTCACTTAATTATACTTTGGGTTACATTTCCCTTCACTTTCTAGCCCTAGGCTTCCCAAGGGCAAGAGGATTATCCCAGTATTTACACAAATCAGTAGTGCTAAATCTTGCCCAAACAAAGATTTAGAGGGATTTGATAGTCATTTCTTAAGACTCTGGCTCTTTGGAAGTTCTTCAATTCTAGAAAACTGAGTTGTAAATAACAACATTTAAGATTAAAATACATTAAACATGTATTTCACTGATTATTAATATGGCCATGACAGAGCATCTATTTCTCTCTCAGAAAAAGGTTAATCTCATTGGCAAAGCAGCCTAAAAATGGCTCCCAACTTTATATTCCTAAGTATATTAGACAGATATTGTGTGTATTAGACAACAAAGGCTTACAGTCAAGTTTAAGGGCAAAGGATATGGTAATGATTTACTAAAACAACCAAAAATATTGTCTTCTTTAATAGCACACCATTAGAATAATTAACTGCTAATTAATTAACCTGGCTTCCCAGATGGTGCTAGCTGTAAAGAATCTGCCTGCCAATGTAGGAGACGCGAATTCGATTCCTGGGTTGGGAAGATCCCCTGGCGGAGTAAATGTTTACCCAGTCCAATATTCTTGTCTGGAAAATTCCATGGACAGAGGATCCTGGCATACTATAGTCCATGAGGTCACAAAGAGTCAAACACAACTTAGCACACATAAAACAGAACAATTAAGACCACACTTTTTAAATTATATCTAAAAACATGTAGAAGAAAGAATTCATTCCTAAACTCATTTGATATGTTACTTCTCAAAGGATTTTCATCACCAAACTAAACACAGGTGTTAAATCATAAATCAGAACCTGCTGTTTTGGATTTTACTCTTTAACTTCCTTTCCCACCATCTCTAATGGATTTGTGCGAAGCCAGTGCTCTCTGTGTGGCCTGCACAGAGCTTGATTTCTCCTTCCCGATAACACGCTCACTAATCAGTCTGCTTTGGACGTCTTCCTTAAATATTCCCAACCCAATCATGCATGTTATTAGTACTTCTAACAATTCCTTTCTTTTCTGTCCCATTACTTTATAATCAATCCTGAGAAGATTCCCCAAACATGACTTCACCTGTCCTCAAGGCCTCAGATGCATTCTTGCACACTAGCTATTTCATATACCATAATAATAGTTCATTAAAAATTTAAGAAACCATTCTTGAGTTTTCTAAAATATTACACATATTATGTGGTAAAGGAACAAAAATGAATAAGACAGAGTGCTTGTCCTCAAAGAGATTAGCATTCATACATAAAATAAAATCAAAAGAGTAATTTAAAAACAAAACTTATAGTAATGTGTGTTATTTACAAGAGGGACCAAAGAGAATGTGGCAATTAATGTAGTGAGGCGAGGAAGACAATGTGATGCAAAGAGAAAGAGAGTGCTATGGATGATGAGTCTAGGAAAGAAGATTGGACCCTGCCCTAAACCATGTTGTATATGCAAGAGGGGCTATCAGATGCAAGTTGCCACACAAGTTACCTGTTTTTAAAAGATCGTTCGAAAGGAGATATGAGGAATGGGGAATAAACTAAAAGAGAGACTAGAGTCAAACGCTAGTTAGGCAAGAGAAAAGTAGAGCTATCGCGGAGTTGGTGACATGACGTGACTTGCAGTTTTGATATGATATCATCAGAGAAGATCAAGTCTGTGGGTTGTCATTCTATTTAGGACTTTAAAACAAAAACAACAAGTGGTTGGCCTTTTATTTTTTTTCTTCCTAATTCAAGATGGCCTTGGTGTTATATTAAATATCCAAGTAGCCCCATCTCTTACCAATGATGGCTCTCCTTGGCTATAAAGCTCCTTTTGGAATTGGCTAAAACTCCCACCAACTAGGGATTTATTTTTATCAAAAGTATAAATATAAGGACTTCCCTGGTGGTCCAGTGGTTAAGACTCTGTGCTTCTAAAGCAAAGAGCACAGGTTTGAGTCCTAGTTGGGGCACTAAGTTCCCACATGCTGTGCAGCAAAAAAAAAAAAAAAAAAAAGTTTAAATATAAAAAAATTGATATTAGAAAATTTTTAATATAAGCAGTCCTGGTAAGATTAGAGAGCAATCAGTAATTCATGACAGAGTAGCTCAAACACACTGCCTCCTCATTAATATGCCAGGGGAAACTTTTGGGGAACATTCTTAGGGGGAAGAAATTGTCAAATGACAAAGACAGAGGAAGAACGTACTCCTGCAAGAACTGGCCTGGATGACATACTAACGGGTATTTGGGGGTTCCAAAAGAGTAGTTTGAGGAAACTGAGGACTTAAGTGGTGAGGGTAGGACCATTCTCAGCAGGGTGCAACCTCAGTGCAATCATACACCTCCTCCGTCAGTGTTCGTTGTAAACTGATTCTCTCTTCACGAACAAGAACATCAAGAGCGGTCTCGAAGGGAAAAAGTTGCAGCATCAGTAGAAAATCTACGATAAAGTGGAGTGAGTTCTGTCTTCATGTTTGAAGAGGAAATGCTGACATTTTTTGTACAAATAGATTGCAGAGTAACCTTTTTTGTTGTTGTTTTTTAAGCAATAGATGGCAGAATCATCTTTCCTCTACACTGGACAATATACTGGAGTCTCTTCTGAGCATAAATAGTGATGGATCCAGGGAAATAGTCACGATTAACAATTGTCCAAGACTGACTCAGAATAAAGTGATCAAAAATAAATTCACAATATTTCTAGAGTCCAGCTCTGAGTGTCATTGATTTAGGATTTTTAGTTTTAAGAATTCAGAAACTTTTACATATAATCACAGCGGAAGGAAAAAAAAAAACTGGCTATTGTGCTTTTCCAAAGAATCTCCTAAAATGTTTTTATTTTTCCTATAGCTGATTCATGTTGGTGTTTGATAGAAACCAACAAAATTCTGTAAAGCAATTCTTCTTCAATTTAAAAATAAATAATCTTTTTTAAAAGTAAAATTAAAAAAACTTTTTGAGCGGCAATCAGTAACTATTTCCATATGATTATCAATCTCGTAATTGATACTTTTGAACTGTAGTATGGGAGAAGACTCTTGACAGTCCCTTGGACTGCAAGGAGATCAAACAAGACAATCAAGGAAATCAATCCTGAATATTCATTAGAAGGACTGATGCTGGGGATGAAGTTCCAATACTTTGGCCACCTGATTCAAAGAGCTGACTTATTAGAAAAGACCTTGATGCTGGGAAAGATTGAAGGCAGGAGGAGAAGGCGATGACATAAGATGAGATGGTTGTATGACATCACTGATTTAATGGACATAAGTTTGAGCAAGCTCCAGGAGATAGTGAAGGACAGGGAGGCCTGGTGTGCTGCAGTCCATGGGGTTGCAAAGAGTCGGACATGACCAAGAGACTGAACAGCAACAACAATCAATCTCATTGGCTACAGAATCATTATCAAGGGTTCAGGGCATCAGTATAAGTTATTAAAATCTCTAAACTATTGACATTTATGGAATTTCTCTACCTATTTTCTCTCTTTATTTAGAGTCTAAAGACTTCATGAGTCTAAAGACTCATGAAGGAAGCTTATGGACAAAAATCACAAATTGTTTATTATGGGAGGGGTGATTAAAATATGTCCTATGGAATGTTTATTTCCCCTTCTAGATAATGATGTTAAGTAAAACTTAGTTCTTTGCAATTGGCACTGTGATATTATCTAACTGGAAGTTTAAACATTGCAAGAGTAACTATACAAAAAGTTTCTGGCTTAAACATTCCAAGACTATAGCTATGAAAGTAAAAAACTGTGTCACGTGTTAAACAGTAGGCCATATTCTTGTTGTTCAGAATATAGCATAAAAGTCAGTGGGTCCTGGTAGTTTATTTACTTCTTCCACTTTGGATGCATTTTATTTATCTTTGTTGTCTGGCTTCCAATACTATATTAAATAGAAGTGGCTACTTCAATTTTTTTTTTAATCACTTGAGTCATTAGGACAGAAGCTAGTTTCCTGACTTCTATTTCTGCTTCTCCCAGTCTACCCAAATAAATCCATTCTTCAAAGTCACTATCAGTGTCTTCTCCTCCATGAAGCTTTCCCTGAATTCTCCAGTTTCTTCCAAATGTCTCAGTAATAACTTATTCTTTTTTTTTTTTTTTGAGCTTGCCAGAATTGCTTTTTTTTTTTTTAATTTGACTTTACAATACTCTATTGGTTTTGCCATACATCGACATGAATCCACCACAGGTGTACACAAGCTCCCAATCCTGAATCCCCCTCCCACCTCCCACCCCACAACGTCTCTCTGGATCATCCCTGTACACCAGCCTCAAGCATCCTGCATCCTGCATTGAACATAGTTTTTTGAAGTTTGTCTTAATTTAATTTTAAATGTGTTTATGGCTTGTCTCCCTAACTAGAGTAGAAGCTTCTTTAGCACAATGATAAGCAAGTACTGGGGCTTCCCTGGTGGCTCAGCAGTAAAGAATCTGCCTGCCAACGCAAGAGACGCTGGTTTGATCCCCTGGTAGGGAAGATCTCCTGGAGGTAAGAGATGGCAACTCACTCCAATATTCTTGCTTAGGAAATTCCATGGAGAGAGGAGCCTGGTGGGCTACAGTGCATAAGGCTGCAAAAGAGCTAGGTATAACCTAGCGATTGAAACAATAAGCAAGTAGTAAATATTTGGCAACTATTTATATTTTTGAATTGCTATTTATCTCTGATCATCTGTTTCCTGCCAAGCCTAACCTAGATCAGTTGGACAATTTAGCTAGATTAATGGTTTTCAAACTGTACTTCAAAGAACCCCTCAGAAACTGAAAGGGAAAAAATTGGGCCAAGAGAATAGAGCCACAGGCCAGCTTCACAAGAAAGCCTCACTGCCTTTGGGGAAATAGATGTGGAATAAAAGGTAATGAAAGTGAACTAAACAAATTAGCAAAGAATGAACAGAATTGTGAAATGATTACCCAGGAAAAGTTATAATCATCTTTAATTGCCTTTAAATTTGAAGATTTCATTGAAGTAGAATATTAATAAGTGCTTGTTGACTGATGATACATTTTTCTTTTCTCCAGACTAAGAGCTCCTGATTGTTATCCTACTACAAACACATCACACATTTTTTAATAAAATTCAGAAGACTTGTCTAATGAAGGAAATTAAAATTTAGCTTCAATATCATCTGGTAATTAAATCTCAGTCTGCTTAAACTGAAATAAACAAATAAAAGAGTGCTATCCATAGAATTCCTAAATTCTTATCTAATATTTGTGCTGCTGCTGCTGCTGCTAAATCACTTCAGTGGTAGCCGACTCTGTGCGACCCCATAGACGGCAGCCAACCAGGCTCCTCCATCCCTGGGATTCTCCAGGCAAGAACACCGGCATAGGTTGCCATTTCCTTCTCCAATGGATGAAAGTGAAAAGTGAAAGGGAAGTCTGACTGCAACTCCAGGGACTGCAGCCTACCAGGCTCCTCTGTCCATGGGATTTTCCAGGCAAGAGTACTGGAGTGGGGTGCCATTGCCTTTTCCTCTAATATTTGTAATAATCTAAAATGACTGTTCCTCTGGTGGCTCAGATTGTAAAGAATCTGCCTGCAATGCAGGAGATTTGGATTCAGTCTCAGGGTCAAGAAGATCCACACTTTCACTTCAGGTCTAACATTTATTTTCTACTTCCTTGTGCCTTTTCTTGATATAAGATGTTCTGCTGCTACACAGCTTCTTATTCCCGGTAATATCACATTTCTGCTGTGTTCCCAACAGACATTAGCAGAGTCCAACACATAGCAAACATCCAAAAAATATAGATTTTGGTGAATGGATAAAATTTTTAATATATTAACATCAGAAAATTTTTCACTAATGTTAATAGCTTCCAGTATAGATTAGCTATATTTGAATTGTCTCTTTTTAAGCACCATCTTATAACTTTCTCTGTCATATCTCATACACCCAATACTTCTCCAAGAAAGGCAAAATAATATGCTGGAAAATAGCATGGACTCCACAGTCACAAAGCACTGAGTGTGCCTCTGAACCCTAACACTTGAATGTAAGCAAATTATCAAATGTCTCCATTCAAAGACAGTCTTCTAACTGGCCTTTCAGGGTTTCAGTGCATATTAAATAGAACAGATATATATATATATATATATATGAGAGTTCACGTCCTAGAGCTTGGCAGATGGTAGGCATCAACAAGTGTTCCATTTCCTTTCTTCTCTGAAACACAGTTTTCTATATGTCCAACTCTTTTGTGACTCCACGCACTGTAGCCCACGAGGCTCCTCTGACTGTGGGATTTTCCAGGTGAGAATATGGAAGCAGGTAGCTATTTTCATCTCCAGGAAATCTTCCCAATGCAGGGATTGAATCCCAGTCTCCATGGACAGAGGAGCCCGGCGGGCTACAGTCCATAAGGTCACACAGAGTCGGACATGACTGAACCAACTGATCAGCAGCAGTAGCTCCCACATTGCACGCAATCTTTACTGTCTGAGCCACCAGGGAAGCCTGTATTTGGATCTGATACATATAAAATGGTTGCTTGAGAACCCCAGTCCAGAGGGCTCTGCTTCTGGAATTCACCTCTCCTGCACCCCAGCCAATAACCAAGCATCAGGCCCTTGCCACCATCCGAAACCAGCATTAGATCTTCTTATACCAGTAAGGAAATTTAAAACTCTTAAACTACAAAAACCAGAGAAATCTAATCTGTTTCTTTCATTTACTCAAAATTCCTGAGGGAAATCTAAACAAGAGAGTACCTTGTTTTAAATTCTTTTTATTTAACAAGGAATGCACTTCTAGAGGTAATAGAATTTTTGATCCAGTTAATACTCACTACTCTCTTTAAAACACACTTTTGAAGTTACTGGCTGAAATTTCTTTTCTTGAGTTTTATCACCTGTAGAAATTAGAGTAATTTGAAATCTTAGTACCTATTACTATTTCATTGAACATTTCCTCAAAATCTTAGGTAACTCAATTTCAACATAAAGTATTAATTAGCAATTTATACCTTCTTAATGCCAAAAGTGACCTTTATTCAGAGGTTGTTCAGGTAGTTCTGTGATGTAACCAAATTAAATTTCAACCATAGATAACAAGCAATTATTTCCAATCAGGTCCTTTAACAGTGGTTAAATAGGCACTTGTGTTACTTACATTGTAGCTTATTTCCCCACAGAGAGTTAACAACTGTTGTTTCTCTATGTAACCATCAGTCTAAGAGTTTTCTGCAAAGCCAAGNGTAGTTTGAGCATTCTTTGGCATTGGCTTTTGGGGAGATTGGAATGAAAACTGACATTTTCCAGTCCTGTGGCCACTGTTGAGTTTTCCAAATTTGCTGGCATATTGAGGGCAGCACCTTCACAGCATCATCATTCAAGATTTGAAATAGCTTAACTGGAATTTCATCACCTCCACTAGCTTTGCTCGTAGTGATGCTTTCTAAGGCCCACTTGACTTTACATTCCAGGATGACTGACTCTTGAGAGCACCTTGGACTGCAAGGAGATCCAACCAGTCCTTTCTAAAGGAGATCAGTCCTGGGTGTTCATTGGAAGGACTGATACGAAAGCTGAAACTCCAATACTTTGGCCACCACATGTGAAGAGTTGACTCATTGGAAAAGACCCTGATGCTGGGGTGATTGGGAGCAAGAGGAGAAGGGGACGACAGAGGATGAGATGGCTGGATGGCATCACTGACTCAATGGACATGAGTCTGAGTAAACTTCTGGAGTTGGATGGATAGGAAGGCATGGCGTGCTGCGATTCATGGGGTTGCAAAGGGTCGGACACGAGTGAGTGACTGAATTGAACTGATAGACTTTAGGAAAATTTGTTCTAGTTTGGTGACAAATGCCATGAGTAATTTGATAGGAATCACATTAAATCTGTACAGTGCTTTGGGTAGAACAGTGATTTTAACAATCTTACTTCTTCTAATACAGAGTATGGGATATCTTTCACATTTTTGAATTATCTTCAATTTCCTTTATCAATGTTTTATAGTTCTCAGCGTATAAGTCTTTCACCTCTTTGGTCAGGTTTATTCTTAAGGGTTTTTAAAAATATGCTCTAGAAAAAGAGTGTTTTTGGACTTCCCTGGTGGTGCAGTGGATAAGAATCTGCATGCCAATGTAGGGGATGCAGTTTTGATCCCTGGTCTGGGAAGGTTCCACTTGCTGTGGAGCAACTAAGTTCATATGCCACAATTACTGAAGCCCATGTGCCCTAGAGTCCACACACTGCAACCACTGAGCCAACGTGCTGCAACTACTGAAGCCTGCATCCCCAAAGCCTGTGCTCCACAACAAGAGAAGCCACTGTGGTGAGAAGCCCACACACAACGAAGAGTAGCCCCTGCTTGCTACAGCTAGAGAAAGCCCACGTGCAGCAACAAAGACCCACCACAGCCCCAAAATTATTTTATAAAAAAGATTTGTTTTCTAAATTTCCCTTTCTGATATTTCACTTAGTGTACAGCAGTTGAACAGATTGCTGTAAATTAATCTTGTCTCAGATATGCAGATGATACCACCCTTATGGCAGAAAGCGAAGAACTAAAGGGCCTCTTAATGAAAGTGAAAGAGGAGAGTGAAAAAGTTGGCTTAAAGCTCAACATTCAGAAAACTAAGATCATGTATCCAGTCCCATAACTTCATGGCAAATAGATGGGGAAACAGTGGAAACAGTGGCTGGCTTTATTTTTCTGGGCTCTAAAATCACTGCAGAGGGTGACTGCAGCCATGAAATTAAAAGACGCTTACTCCTTGGAAGGAAAGTTATGACCAACCTAGACAGCATATTAAAAAGCAGAGACATCACTTTGTCAACAAAGGTCTGTCTAGTCAAGGCTATGGTTTTTCTAGTGGTCATGTATGGATGTGAGATTTCGAGTATAAAGACAGCTGAGTACCGAAGAATTGATGCTTTTGAACTGTGGTGTTGGAGAAGACTCTTGAGAGTCCCTTGGACTGCAAGGGGATCCAACCAGTCCATCCTAAAGGAGATCAATCCTGGGTGTTCATTGGAAGAACTGATGTAGAAGCTGAAACTCCAATACTCTGACCACCTGACGCGAAGAGCTGACTCATTGGAAAAGACCCTGATGCTGGGAAAGATTGAGGGTAGGAGGAGAAGGGGACGACAGAGGATGAGATGGTTGGATGGCATCACCGGCTCAATGGACATGAATTTGGGTGGACTCTGGGAGTTGGTGATGTACAGGGAGGCCTGCCGTGCTGCAGTTTGTGGGCTCGCAAAGAGTCGGACATGACAGTGGTTGAACTGAACCTTGTTTCCTACTACCTTGCTGAATTTGTTTAGCAATTCTAGTAGTTTTTATGTGGATTCTTTAGAATTTTCTATATGGTATCATGTCATCTGAATATAATGACTGTTTTACCTCTTCCTTTCCAGTTTGGATACATTTTAATTCTTTTACTTGTCGAATGCTGCAGTGAGGACTTCCAATACTGTGCTGAATAGCTCTGGCGTCTTCTTAAATATGAATTTTTGTGTGAAGGGAAATAACTACCCAATAACAACTATCATGAAGTTGAAGGAAGAGAATAAAAAAGAATATCTTAAATACTATATACCACAGTGCTGAGTTTTAAAGAAACTCAGAATATTTCTCAAAGGTTCTCATTTGTTAGGTGGCAATGAGAGAAAAGAATTTATGTAAAATGTAGCATTGAAAAGGAACTTCAGTTCACAATTCCTTGTGATCAGATGTGCTCACCCACCATCTCTGAGAGTATAGACCTTGGTAATAAAGGGTAATAAAGGGTAAAAGCATCTGCCTGTTATTTTAATGTAAACTCAATGCAAGAAATTCTTATTAAAATGATGTTGTAGAATGTGACTAAATTTTGTCCTCCCTAAAAAGTGACGGTATAAAGGTATCTCTGACAAGAGGCTGGAGGATGATTACAAAAACGTACATGTGCATTTACTGGTATTTTCTATGTTTAAATGAAGGAGGGAAAGAGGCATCTACCTGGAGCCAACAGGTCTGATGGTGTTCGTTCAGAGGCCAAGGAATCATTTACCATCTCCCCCTTCAAAAAAACAATAATAATAATGGAGAGGGTAAAGTGAAAGTAAGGAAGCCAGGGGTAAAGAGAACAAGGGCATGTGAAGAGAAAGAATATCTGATAAGCAAACTTTCACCAGGGTCTTTAGAACAATAGCGACAATAGGACCTCTGGGAGCGGGTGGTCCACAGGAGGTCCCAGAACTGTGCTGCTGATGGAGCCGGAAAAGGCAGTGAGACAACCTCCCTCCTTCACAAAGCAGAAAACCGATGCCTGGAGACCTTGCTCTGATAACTACCCACATATATTCACATTCATTTTTATTAGCTTCAGTTGTCCAATAATTATATTTTTTGGCTTTTTACATAAATTTTTAGATGTGAGCTATGGATAGATTGCAGCCACTAAATCTCTCTACACACTAACCAAAGAAATCAATGAAAAGTAAGATGCTATAGAACTTAATTTTATAGTGTTCTAAAAAGCATATATTATTTCAAGTAAGGGACATACAGTGTTGTAGTAACAACCAGTTTCTTAGGCTATTATTATTATTAACAATTTTTTTCCTAATTATGAAAAAAGATTTTTAAAAAAGAGAAGGTATCTTTTTTAACCCAGAGAAATATTCATGATTAACATTTTCTTCCACAGTACTTCCTTTTAATTCTCACAGAATTAAAAAATATATACATATGTGATTTTATATTCTTTTCCAATTAACAGTTTTTAATGCTGGATTTTTATCTCATTTTGACTTTTTTAAATTGATATTACAAAAACATTATGATGAATCTCATTAACTAATTTATCAAATAGTTTTGAGTGCCAAATATTTTTGAGTTATAAATATTAGGAAAAGTGCCTAACCCTAAGCAGTTATAAACCTTACTGCCAATTTCCTGCCTCCTCTCTCCCCCAATTTCATTCCAGCCCCCACCCTGGGTAGTGAAGTTCAGGTCTCCTATGCCAGATCTGCACCTAAAATTTATTTTTTTTAATGATATACAGGATTTTCTTTCCTTTCTTCTTCTTCTTCTTCTGCCATACCTCACAGCTTACAGGATCTCAGTTCCCTGACCAGGGATTGAACCCAGGCCCTCAGCAGTGAAAACGCCAAATCCTAACCTCTGGACCATCAGGCAATTTCCTTTCCTGAAACTATCATAACATTGTTAATCAGCTATACTCCAATACAAAGTAAAAAGTTTTAAAAGAAATAAAACTGTTTTAAAAAAGAAGGAAAAGTGATTTGGAGACTTGCACTATAACAAAGCCGTGGTTGTAATCATTTCATCATGCTGCAGATTAATATTTCTTATTTGGGATGTCGGCCACCTGATACTGACTTTCCTTCTATATAAATTCTTGCCGTGCCAATCCTAATGCCCTCGAAGGTACATGAATGCCTCAGACAAACTGGGGAGTTTGTGCATGAAAATGCAAATGAGAAAAGCATATTAATGTGCTTCAAAAATATCATCCCAGATATACATACGTCTTCTGTTTCACACACACACAGACACACACACACACACACACTCGCTCATGCATACACGGCCAGAGAGAAAATTATTTGGCTCCTCTCAGGGTTTGGGAGATCTACATTTACAATATCCTTTATCCCACAGTCCTGAGTTAGTAACCAAAGTATAACATGACCTAATTAAACATATAATTTTGATTAAACTGCATTAAAGTCTACTTTTCTTGAGTGACGAAGCTGCTGGTATTGTGTTAGTTAAAAGCAAAACACTAATATCTTGATAGTACCTTCTCAAGTGCAATGAGACCACCAATTATATCTGTGCTATTTTTTCCACTTAACCATATTCACTGGGTACCTTGGTATGCTACGGAGAATAAATTACCTCATTAGTCTATAAACTCTAAGGTAAATATATCATTACAATAATCTTATGTTATGGAGAAAGATAGAGGTTTTAGACTGGGGACTTAGGAAGGTCTTTTTTGAAAAAGGGACAATTGAATAGACACCTAAAGAATGAGTAAGATCATGCCCAGGGAGATGGGGGAGGATATTCCAGAAGGAGGGAACAAACTTTATACTGTCCTGACATGGGACAAAGTTTAGTGAGGCTGGGGTGAAATGTATAATGAGGTTAAAGTTAAAGGAGATGTAGGTAGAGGTCAGACAAAACTGGCTTTTGTGAGCCAAAAAACAGGGTTTGATTTCATTCAAGATCCAACAAAATCTCTGATGCTTTTTAAGTTGGGAAGGATAAATTGTGCATACACACTTGTCTTTCAGAAAATACATTTAGGATAGATTTCTACATGTGGATGTCTGAGCTTAAAGATATTAGATATAAATATTCTTAAGGCTCTGGTATATCAAGAGTATTCATATCAATTCTATTTCCTATCAATAGTGTATGAAAGTATGTCCATCTTGCTAACCCTTGATAATATTATCATTCATGAAGAAAAACATTGTGTTACTTTGTCATTTTATTATTAGTGAATTTGGACATTTGTCAATTTATTAATAATTTATTTTTCCTGTTTTGTAAATTATCCATTGTTTTTTTTCTTTTTTGGTGGAGTGTATGGCATCTTTTTTCCCTGGAGAAGTTTATGACAACCCACTCTAGTATTCTTGCCTGGAGAAATCCATAGACAGAGGAGCCTGGTGGGCTACAGTCCACGGGGTTGCAAGGAGTCAGACATGACTGAAGCGAACAAGCATGCACATATGTGACATTTATCTTACTAATGTGACATAGTTTTTTATATTTAAAGATGGTTATCCTAATTTTTACTTCATGCATATATATATATATGTATATATTTGTTGCTGTTCAGTGGCTAAGTCATGGCCAACTCTTTGCAACCCCATGCACTGCAGCATGCCAGGCTCCTCTGTCCTTTACCAATTCCTGGAGTTTGCTCAGATTCATGTCCATTGAGTCAATGATGCCATCCAACTATCCCATCCTTTGCTGCCCACTTCTCCTGTTTCCTTCACTACTTTCCAGCATTGGGGTCTTTTCCAATAACTCGGCTGTTTGCATCAGGTGACCAAAGTATTGGAGCTTCAGCTTCAGCATCAGTCCTTCCAATGAATATTCAGGACTGATTTCCTGTAGGATGGACTGGTTGGGTCTCCCTGCAGCTCAAGGAACTCTCAAGAGTCTTTTCCAACACCACAGTTCAAAAGCATCAGCTCTTCAGCGCTCAACTTTATTTAGAGTCCAACTCTTACATCCATATATGACTCCTTGAAAAATCATAGCTTTGACTAGATGGACCTTTGTTGGCAAAGTAATGTATTTTAAGTTACATAGAATGATATACATATTCCTGAGTCTCCATAAATGAAAACGCCAAGTCTCATTCAAATGGACTTATTTTACTTCAATGGTTTATAGTACTGTGATAACACATAATAATAATTTCTATCCACTAATTTCTGTATAATGTATTGTTCATCTGCTTTCCTGAAGATTTTCCATATTTATTCTCTATATTACACTTAGGATTATGCCCTCTAAAAGCATGCATTCAGTATTCATGCATTACACACAATGTTTATATAATCAACCTGTGAAGCAAAACAGAAATATGAAATGAAATTTTAAAGAAATAAAAGCAAGCCTTCCAGGAGCACATGCATGAACTTATTACTGCTATGTACTAGCAAGCCAGAAACACTCTGAGATGGGAATTTATCAGGCAGACCCAAACTCTATGTAACTGTGAAGCCACCCTCTCTAAACTGGCCCTAAAAAAATCTGAATTCATCCTCATTATGTGAGGAAAGCAGAGAAAAGGATATTAGAATAAACTCCTTATAAAGTATAAAAGTAGTAACCCTAATGGGCATATTTTAAAATAGGTCTATATTTGTTTTTCACACATTAGAGTAACAAATTTTTATATAGTCAAATTTATCACTCTTTTCTGATAAAAATAATTGGTTTAGAGCTTAGGATATCACTTATTGGCCTTTTGGTTAAGATCAACTGCAGAGCTTCATATGTTTCTCTCCACATTAATCTTTCTAACATTCACCTATATTTTCTTCTACCTTTAGAATAATCATTTTGAGTTTCTACAGTTGTATTATTCAAGTCATTTGGATTATTTTAAAGTATGGTGTTTAAGGTAAGGATATGATTTGATTTCATTTTTTAAAGAAACAAAAATTCCACACCAATTTGTTGAGTAACCCATGCCCTCTCTATTTACATGATATTTCTTAAAGCAGAATCTGGAAAAAGTGATATGTTGATCAAGTCAGATGTTACTTAAGTGTCAAGTGTCAGCCAGGGTTGGGGAAGAACTTGGAGTGTTGTGTGGGCCCTTCTTTGGGTAGTGCTAAGTCCAAAATCACTGCGGATGGTAATTGTAGCCATGAAAGTAAAAGACGCTTGCTCCCTGGAAGAAAAGCTATGACAAACCCAGACAGTGGATTAAAAAGCGGAGACATTATTTTGCTGACAAAGGTCCATCTGGTCAAAGTTATGGTTTTTCCAGTAGTTATATACAGATGTGAAAGTTGGACCATAAAGAAGGCTGAAAGTCAAAGAATTGATGCTTTCAAACTGTGGTATTGGAGAAGATTTTTGAAAGTCCCTTGAACTGGAAGGAGATCAAATCAGTCAATCCTACAGGAAATCAGTCCTGAATATTCATTTGAAAAACTGATGCTGAAGCTGAAGCTCCAATACTTTGACCACCTGATGCAAAGAACTGACTCATTGGAAAAGACCCTGATGCTGGGAAAGATTGAAGGAGGGAGGAGAAGAGGATGAGAGAAGGGGATGACAGACGTTGGATGGCATCACTGACTCAATGCACACGAGTTTGCGCAAACTCCAGGAGAGGGTGAAGGACAGGGAAGCATGGTGTGCTGCAGTCCGTGGGGTAACAAAGAGTTGGACATGACTGAGCAACTGAACAACAGCAAAGTCTCTGAGACGTTGGCAAGTTGGTGTAAACCATTCCTCACAGCCAACTACTCTCCCTTTCTTTCCTCTCCTTGATACCTCTGTTCCTTGCCCTCTCTTTGCAGATAAATTCATGGTATAAGCTAAGTTGCATGGAAATAATCTTTTGAGTCTTCTGGGCCTCTCCCCAGCTCCCAATCCCAAACCAGTTGTCATCAACCATCTTCCCTGCAGATTATTTATTCAGCTGGGAGGAAAATAAGGTAAATAAAACTGTTCTGAAGGGAAAATAGGGCCAAGGGTTAAATTCTAGGCAAAACCACAGAAGAATAAGAGATAATATCTAGGTACAAAAATAAAAATGATGGCTAAAAATTTAATGGGAGAAAAATGTGCAGTTAGGGTTAGTGATCTCTCTCCTAAAGTGTAAGTTTCCTTTTACACATATGTGATGTCTTACTTGAGTGGCCTCTGTGATATATGTGTGAACATGCAGTCCTCTATTTTACAGATGACTTTCAAAGAAAGATGATTTACTTAAAGCTATTCACCTTTAGAATTCCTGGTCCCACATTCAAAGGCATGGCTTGATTTTTTTCTGACATCTTTAACCCCTCTGCTCGATTTTATTGGCATATATTTATCCGTACAATTAAAATCAGTTAAAATTATTTTGTAATGTCCCTTGAGATAACGAAAAACTCTCCGGAATGTATCAGAACCAGGGCCTATGAAAGGCCATGTTTCTCAGAACTCCTTTCGAAATTCTAACTTAGCCCTAGAGACCAGCTATGAAAGATTGATGAACTGGATTAGACTCCAGCATTTCTTGGACAAGAGTCTTCCAGCAATTTTCAGGTATGCATGCCCAAAGAGAATCAGAGTAGGAAGTTTTGGTTGGTAGGTCTTCCTTCCAAACTCTTATGGACAAAGATCATTAGAGAAAATACTGTGAAATCTATAAAAGTGTCCTTATCACTGAGACTTTCTTAACCTACATATTGGGATCTCCTCAGGTTGGATCTAGAATTACAAACTAAGAAAGATAACCTCCTTCTCCTTACAAAAACTGGTAGTGTTTTTGCAGAAAAGATAATGCTTGCTCCCGTTCTTTCTTAAGACCTGTTTGTGTACACACGGAATGAAGAATTCAGCATGTTTCTGCAATACGTTTCGTTAACAGAATCCAAAGGGTATTAACATCCTTTTGCCGATCTCGCCGATTCAGGCCTCGCTGCTTTTCCAACCCTGTGCCCTTCGGGCCGCCCAGAGCCGGCGCCTGCAGCGCCCGCGGCCGCGGCCCGCGCGGGCGATGCTCCGGGCGCCGGATCTTTGTGCGCCCCGCGCCCGGCTCCGCGCGCCCGCACGTACGTAGCTTTCACGTGCGTGTGGACTCGGGTGCCTGTGTGGGTCCGTAGGAATATGCTCGGATTAGGGAGAGGCGCGGAGCACAGGACGGCGGGAAGGTGGGTGTGGGCGTGTGGGCAGCCCGCCGGGAGGGAGCCCGCGCGGAGCCCCAGCCCGCGGCCGGCGGCGGCCACACAATAAAGCCCGAGGGCGGCGGCGGGCGGTGGGAGGCCGGCGGGCGGCCGCCCCGCTCAGCCCGCCGTGTGAGCGGCCCCGCGGCCCCGCAGGACGCGAACTTTCCCGGCGGCGGCGCCGCAACTCCGCGCCCGGGCCCGGCCCGCCGCTTGGCGAGGAGACCTCGTAAGTGCGGCGGCGGGACCTCCGCGCCGCCTTGCCGGGTGCTCGCGGGTTTCTGTGGTGGAAGCTTGTAAACATGGCGCCCCTGAG